>JXOV01032534.1:0-22679 GCA_001014945.1 Clogmia albipunctata
ATTTTTCAATAGAATTGTATAAAATATTAAAGCAAATTTGATTTCAGAATTAATTGTATTGTAAAATGAACAAAAAGATTGAAATACAAAAGTTTCACAGAAATTAGTGAGTTTTTTGTTCACAATAAAAAATGTGTAAAATTACACACAGTCTTTAAACATTATTTAACCAATAATTTAAAATATATATTTTCTTTAATTGTATATGAAATGTTGTTGCTCTTGTTTTAATTTAATCAATTGCCCATCTGATTTATACTCCAATTTTAAAGATAGACTATCGGTGCAGGGCAAAAACACCTTCACATCATGTTTACATGATTTTGATGCCTGAAAATAACACACAATCCAAACTCTACATAGCACTATCAATAAACATTCCCTTTATCGTGCATCGTTACATTACATTGATTTGATATCAGATGTAAGTGAAATAAATATATTTAGGTCATTGAAAAAATAAAATATTCCTTTTTGAGAAGAAACATAACTTAAAAGAAGAATTACTACGTTAACAATAAATGTTAATCATATTTTTATAAATTCAAAATTAGGAAAATATGCGTTTTATTGAGTTAAGTATCGAATGATGTAAATTGAATTTTCCTCTTAATTTTTTTTAAACATTTCCTATTTCCTTAAATCTAATTACAAAATTATATGAATATTTCCTTAATTTGAAACTACTTTTCGACTAATGAGCTTTAGATAGTCCTTTCTTACAAAATGCGTGCTGTGCTGGTTTTATCATTGGTAAAATTATTTATCAATTTGCTGCTTTGAAGTGAATTTTTGGAGAAGATTTTGAATATTAAAACTATTCTCCGGCTGTTTGTTTCTCCCTCTTTAGTTCAAAGTTTTTTGGGGGGAGGGTGTTCGGGGATGAAAGTCACGTGGGACCTTTTAAGGAGGTCGTCGTGGTGCTTTTATGAAAAATTTATTTTCAATAGGAAAACCTGCAGGAGGAGGTTTGGTCGCCGCGGCGCTCCTTTGGTATTCATCCCCTCGTCTGTGTCACATTTGCCTTGGTACATATTGTGGTTACTTTAAAATTTTAATCTCAAAGCCACCCTCTTATTACGTTATATTATTTTATTATTATTACTTTGGTGTGTGTGTGTGCGTGCGGGGGTGTGTGGATTGGAAAAGGGACGCAAATGTTTTGGTAATAAATGTTATAAATTATTTCTGAATTTGGTCCTCTTATTGCGTCATTTCAAGGGAAAATAATAAGAAAACCTGGGCTAGCCGCTTCCTTGAATTTCATGAATTTTAAATTAATGACTTTATGATTTCA
The DNA here is from genome assembly GCA_001014945.1 of Clogmia albipunctata. NCBI lineage: Eukaryota > Metazoa > Arthropoda > Insecta > Diptera > Psychodidae > Clogmia > Clogmia albipunctata. The sequence goes on from JXOV01032534.1 coordinate 1,298, forward strand.
TTATTTATTCTAGAAAATGCCGTTGTTTTAATATTTTTTTCTTCATTTTTATTATTCGTATATTTTTGTGATAATTTAGTGGTTTGCGGTGAAAATGCGGTCGGTTAAAATATTTTTTTTCTTTTTCAAGAGCAACGGTTCAAAAATAGCAGCTAAAACAACAGAGCCGCGACGATATCTTTGCGAGTGAATTCTTTCGCGATTTCGGTGAAGCCTTTTTAAAATGCACAGCCAGCCGTAACCAGCATCCCCTGGCCACAAAGTATTTATGAATATTTGCGCTGTGCTTAACAATGAACAATGAATCGGGGGAGAATTTCCACACCGCAGATTTTTGCATATTTATTGAAATATAAAAGTTGTTTTTTCTGACCGTACTTCCATCCGTTTTTGATTTTTATTATTTTCTTTAGGATATTTATGAACCACCTACCCGTTCGCCGTGGTTCAGATGGGACTCCATCGCATTGATGTCCGACTTGAGGCGCAGCATTTGTGATTCCACACGCGCGTTCTCACGTTGAAGTTCCGATATCTCAGCTTCGAGGGTCATCAGTTCTTCTCCGTTGCCTCCGCTGCCACCATTTCCCATTACTGCACCATTTCCACCTACCTCTCCTGCTTCTCCGCCGCCTTCAATCTCTGCAATTAGCAAAATGGAAAGACATCACGCCCTTTAGTTTTCTGCAATTAATTTCCTATTTAGTCTACTATCCAGTGCTCTTAAATAGTGTTGTCAACTGCATTAATGCGCACACAGTCTGGGGGCATGGGGATTGGGATGGTGTTATGTTTAAGGAAAATCACTACACAATTAGGAGGAGCAGCGAGGAAACACATTGAAAGTGTTGAATTGATTAATGGCAAACAAAGTGAAATGGGCTGTAATTGAAAGAAGCTGCCTTCTTTCTTTTTCCGCTTTATTTTTTCATGCCCAAATTGGTTGGACTGTTTCCAAAAAGCCGAGAAATCTGGCCACCACACTCGTTTCCTTAATTTATATTGCCCGGATATCGGGAAAAACTTGAGCAGCTTCTTCAATGATGCTTGTGCAAAAAGAACCCTTCCTTTGCCGTGTTGTTTATATTTTAATTAAATTTTACACTTGAAAATTACCTCGCCATCAGGAAGCCAAAAAATTAATTAACATAATAAATGATGTTTTGTGTGCTCCGTCTTATCCTCTCTCGTTGAGCTTCGTCTTTATATCTAGATGGTTGTTTTGTGGTGGTGTTGTTGCTGCTGCTGCTGCTTTTGTGCAAATTGTATGTATAAATTGCGGATAATGTAAGGTTTAATTATTGTTCTTGAGCATCGTCGCTTGAAGAAAGTCTAAAAGATCGGCTCGGATTTCGATTGAATTTAAAACAAATACCCACATCCAGGAGAATCGGCGGTGGCGGTGATTAATGATGATGAATAGGGAAAAAATTCAGCATCCCCAAAAGCCAGCGCTCGCATAATAAGGAGGAGGAACTGAGGCGAAATCCGCGCTCTGAAGGATCGCATCCTTAATTCGTCTTGGCTTCTAGTCATTAAGACTGCTAATTACTTTCCGATACTATGGCTTTGATCCAATTATACAAGGGAATTCACTTTCCAAAATCCAAAACCCCGACCCAGTGACTGAATAATAACAAAACCCTCAAATCGGCGGACGGACGGATGGATGAATGGATGGATGGAAAAGAAAAACAACATCCCAGAGTCGGTAAATTTAAGATCAGCATATTTTGTAATTTCTAATTAAGACCGATTGTTGTACCGAGAGAGAGAGATAGATGGAGAGACCTTTTTATGTTTTTATTGCGGAATGGAACATGTGTAGTTTAGCCACATACACATTTTATTTCACTACTGGCTATTTGTACAAGTGGTTAACGGAGTCGGTATTTTGCAGATAAATTGACAGGGCCAGGAAAGAGTTTTCTGTGTAGCAGTAGCAGCAGCAGCAAAAGGCTGAACGTTATGCAAATTTAGACACTTGGAAAAGTAATTACCATCTGTTTCGAACATACAAATCTATGTACTTTTTCGGATTTATGCTCCTCTCCCAAACACATTTCTTTGTCTATTTAATTCAAAAATATCCTCATTTCTAATGAAATATTCTGGATAGTAATTCCCATTAAAGGCCACTCGAGAATGTAGCGGCTGTTGGGAGACAATTGCTGGATAATGGGACCAGCGGATGTGGGGAAATTAAAATGATTCACAACCTCCCCTTGGCTGGTCATCTCCTGAACTCATACACACTCCCACACACACTGAATGTAATTTACATTGAGTTATGGAACTAATTAATGATATTTATTGCAACAACAGTATTTACAATGTAATCAGTGTTCTTTCACCATCATCCATGTCGATGGACGACCATGTATTGAAAATCCATTAAGGTGCTCCAAAGGAATCAAGTGTCCATTAACCTATCGTTTATAACCGTAAAATTGAATAATATGACCGATATTGGGAGAGATAGATAGAAAGAGGTGGATATTTCAGGGAGGAGCAGAAGCAGAAGCAGGAGGAACACTTGTCATCATCGTGCAATGTGTGTTCCATGGGTAATTGTGATGAACCACAGCCAATAACTTGAACCGTAATTGCTATCGATAACCATTTAATACACTGTGCCCAAACACGAACCGAATCAGGGGTTGGGGGTTGCGTGTCAGTCGGAAATTATAAATGCATTTAAAAGGGGTTAAATTGTTAACTTTCTCATTTGTATCGAGGCTGTACGTAGGCTGGAAAAATTATATTGAAATTGTTGAAAAGCGGGAATCCATCCCCAACACAATATGTGGAAATCGTTTAAATATTTAACTTTAGTCATTAACCGTATCATTTCCATTTAAATTGTGCTGGTCGGCTTGCCCATCATCCATTATCATCGTATTACCATTCCATTGGAAATGGGTTAATCAATTCAGCACGGGACACACACGGCGCTCCGTCTGTCTGTCCGCTGCCTGCCGTGGGAACCGTCGGTAAACAAATATGTATGCAAAAAAGGGGGAGCGAACGCAGGACTCTCGCGTCAAATGACATTAACTCGCAGCGACAAGTACCGTAAAAATTACCGGATTTGCCACTCTATTCATCCATACATTCAGTAATCTATCTGCTCTCACTAATTATTCTAATCAAATCAGCAACCTCACATAATCTCTTATAGGGTGTTTTCGTTTGAAATTCAATGAAACAAAGTATTTTTAAAATGATCTAAACTTTAAAACGAGTTTCCTCAATAAAAAATCAAATTAGTATCCAATTTTCATTTAACTTTTATGACATCCCTAATTGATTTTAATGTATCGTATATAGAAAAATTAGGAAGTAAATATATATTACAAAACATCGAATTTCCAAGTATTTTTTCACATCAAAATCAATTCCGTAATATGCCATTTGGATTGGTAATTTGGATTGGAGAGTGCTACAGGATCAGCTCAAGGACATTTAGGTACAATGCAAAACTGTGTTGTGTGTGTATATGTGTGTGCCAATATCATAGGGAATTATTTGAAAAAAATGTGAGAACTCGCTTCTGATAGACAATAATACACAAATTAGAAGTATTGGGAAGGATTGGCAAAGGGAAGAAGGATGAAATATAAATTACAGTCTCAATTTGAAAGACAAGATTGGGTTTAAACCAAAATAGCAATAGGGTAATGGTTTTCTTTTGCTTCAAATCAGGATGACTTACCTTCGGATTATTGTTAGCAGAAGTATTCTCGTCCGTAACTTAAAGCGGCGAAATTCTGATAATCTGAATACAACAAGAAACATTTGATGAGCAAAATTATTGGCCAAATAATTGGTTAGAAAGTCTTATTGGGACAAAATGTCCCTAAAATTATGAAAACCAAATTTACTCTGTGGTATTAGCACACACTCTTTAGATCTGGATCAAAATGGTTTGACAGTGTTTTTTTTTAATAACGGAAGGTTTAGAGAATCAACTTGAAAATTTGAAACCAGTGAAAATGATTGAAAGAGAGATTGGGATTGAATTTAAATTGAAATGAATAAAGACGAAAGGAGTCACTTACCCGTGTATCCTTTGGGGTAGACCATCGTCACGTCGTCCGTGTATTTGGCCTTCTTGATACCGGAAGGAGTCGTCACAGTTGTACATCCTGTGTTTCGAATTCAAGACAAGCGTTATTGAATCACGCTAAAATAGAGAGAAATTAAAATGTTACCTGGTGTTGGGCAATTTACAGAGTCGAATTTCATGGCCGTTGTCGCTACCAGAGCCGCCTTGTGTTGCTCCACGGTGCCTCCGCTCTCGAGGACGCGCATTTTATTGCGATTCGCTATCGGGCATCCGGATGCACTAAACGGGAAAATTATTCAATTATCGGGTAAATTGGGTGAAAGAGTCTTTTGTTGTTGATATAATTAAACTAATTGTCACCAAATCTGATGGGGATTCTCGCAGCTTAACAACACATCGCACAAAAATATCCCCAGGCGACTTACACCGACGACAACGCCAGTCAGCACGGGGACAGGCAGCAGAGAGAGAGAATGGCACCGAGACTGACTCTGGTGTTAAATGGAACACATACGGACCGACGGACGAACGAGATGACGAGGGACAGTTGGAAGGGGGTTGCGAATTTGATAAAATATATTTGTCAACGGAAGAGGGACTGACTACTTGTGGCGATGGAGGGTCATTTCGGTCATTCCGCACTTTTAATCTCTAAATTGGAATAATTTTACGGATTAATATTTTAATTTGGAATGGGCTGTGCAAAAAATAAACACGTTTAAATTTCGTAAAATTGGTCACCCTCCAAGTATGTCCTAGTATACGAGTACATCCGTCCGTTTTTCACAAATGAATTGTTTTCGACCGCTTCGCAACCCACTTCTTCCACATTATTATATTGTTAAAGTCTCCCCCGGTTCGACGAGAATCACAACAACAGAGCTGGAGTCTAGTCTAAAGTCAGGTCAATATGAAATTTACCTTCTGTGCGACAAAAACTTGCCGGTCGAATGTCCGGAGCCATCACATCCTGGGATTGGGCATCTGTAAAATTAATTAAACGACAGACATTCAGACAGTGTCCTTTTTCGCTTCCACACACAGAACCCATGCACACGCTCATAATATTAATAATGAAATTTCAAAACCAACCTCAGCGGTTCGGAATCCTGACCGTCTCTTGGTTTGCTCTTGGGTTTGTTCGCCCTGGGACATCCTGATAAACTGCGATGGCTGGAGTAGTTGCCCGTCACATGCCCACTGCCGTCGCAACCGGGCGTCGGGCATTTTAATTCTTGGGAGTGAGACTGAATCTGGGGCCTATCCGATCGTGGACATCCGGATAAACTGCGGAATTCAATTCAAGGAAAGAGTCAGTAAATCAAATTAATCGGGAAATGATTATCGGGTCTTTTTTTTGAGAGGCAGAAAAGTTAAGAACCGGAAAATTATTACATAAAATAGCAAGCAATCGAGATGAAAATACGTTCATCGGGGTATCGAGAGGCAGCAGTCAAGGGCTATTGTATTGAAGGATTTTCCGAACAAATCAAAACAATAAAGTCGAGCACAATTATGAGCATTTTTTGCCTAGAGAGCTGGAAATGACTCTCGAATTCATATTTGTTATTGTTCTTGGAACGACGACTCTGGCGATTAACTGTCCCGAATATAATTAACCGAAAAGAACTGGTCCGTTGATCTAATTAAGCAAATCGGAAGCTGGGAGGAATAGTTGAAGCGAAAATTAAGGAGGAAATCCACTCACCCATCCTTGAGTGATTTCTCGTGAGGGGGAATGTGCTGCGGGGGTGGCATCGTGTAGCAGGAGGTGGCGCTGGGGGAGTATCCTCCAGAGACAGGCGTCGGGTAGCTGCCCGGTCCCACTGCGGCGCCGTAGGGTCCTCCGCACTGGTAGGCAGTGGGCGCGTAGCTGGGGTATCCGTTGGGCGGGTAATCAGACTGCACCATCATCCCGTAGCCCGGATGGGGACTGTACCCTGTTTTAATAAAATCCAAATGAAATTTAAATAAAATTACGGAAATAATTAAAGGACAAAGGGGAATACCGCTGGGATCCCGGTAATTTTCTATGTAGTGTGAGCCACCGCTGTCCGGAGTCGACTCCCGGCTGTAAGGTCCAATAGGTGGACCGACGAGGCCAAAGCCCAGCGGTCGAGGCGGTCCGCTAAAGTCCACCGGCTCGGTCTGGGGCGAGCGTGGTCCGATGAAACCTTGCGGATGATGGGCCAATATGTCGGGATGTCCTCCATACTGGGGACTCGTTCCACCGCTGCTTCAAGGGAGAGACACCACATTAAGATCTCATTGGGATATATTGTAATGAAATGATTCAAGTGCACACAATAAATAGCAAAAAAGGGATATAGTCAAGTCCTTTTTCGTAAGCTCCCTTTTGGCGTAATTGTTTTTATGTGCTCGTAATGAATTCTTTTATGCGAGCCAAAGTACATGGGAACTTCATTAACGCAAACACCCATCGTCGAGTCGAGTGTTCGAGCAAAAAACGGGAATTAAATATGGTAAAATAGAATTTAGCAAATTTAATGTGGACGATGATGTTTAAAGTGGGGGTGTGGATGGATTAAAGAGCGGTCAGATGTTAAGAGTTTTTATTGCCGTTTGGATCATCATCGAAGTACCAAATTCTGGACAGACAGGCTGACTCACCTGTTGGGCAGACGAGTGACACTCAAGTCGAGAGTCTGACCTTGCGGACTCGGCACTTGTGGGCTGGTCATGTGGTGGGGGCTGGTTCCGGGCTGGGGACTCCCGGTTTGCACCCTCTGTCCGTTGGCGCTGTACTGGGGTGAGTTGAAACCGTGCGGGCTGGACGAGGAGACGCTGGCCGTCGACAGATCTATAACCGGGGCGTTAGTTCGGGCGGGTGAAAGGAAACTAGAGCTATTTAGAGCATTGTTACTTGGCTGTAGCTGGTGGTGGTGCTGGGCGAGGAGCGCGGGATGGGTTCCTGCACCAATTTTCACTGAAAGGTTGATGGCGGAGAAGCCCGGCGGCAGCACTCCAGTCAGCGGGTCGTAGTGGTACATGGGACGGGGGTAAATTGGTCCTGAACTCTCATCCATACCGATGTCCTGCTTTATCATTTGCGCTCCCGTTACCAGCTGTTGCTGCTGTTCCTGCAAAAACTTTTGGTGGTGTTCATGCTGCTGTTGTTGCTGCTGCTGCTGTTGTTGTGAATTTAAATCGGCCAAATATGAGGGGTACATATTTGATGGATTAGGACGATGCTGCTGCTGCTGCTCATTGGGATCGTATCTATCAAACGCGGTGCTGGTCGGCGGCATCGATGTCGGATGCTGCCCCCCTCCACCCCCGTTCGGCAGATTGAGTGACGTCGCAGAACTGCTTCCTCCTGCTCAAAATCCAGAATTGATTAATTAACAGTCTAAACAACACTTTATCGGGTTTACCGTCGTGATTAGGGGGATTGCTACTGCTACTGGAATTCCTATTGGTTAATATATCGTTATAATTCGTTGTTGGCCTGTTTGTGGCTGAGCCAAGGGAATTGCTAGTCGAAGGGCCAGAGTTATTGGAATTGCTATTAGTGTTTGAATTGTTGTTGTTGCTGGTATTATTATTGTTGTTGTTGTTATTATTTATAGAATTGGAGTTGCTATTCAGTTCAGTCAATTGTTGGGAGTATCTCAAGTGTTGATCCCTCAAGTAGGGGTCAACTGATTCTAGAGGACCTGTAAGACCCTGCATCTGTCCAGGACCCGTCTCGTTTATAAGACCTAGAAAAAGGTATTGATAATTTAAGGTTATCGAAACTACAAAGTCTAATGCCCTTACTATTCGAGTTGGACTGTGGACTGATGTTAGGATTGGAATTGGAGGCATTGTGAATAGGTCCCAGAAACCCGGTCATGGTGTCTGACGTGTCTTGGCGTGACTGATTCATGGGTGCCCCGTGTTTGGTGGGGCAATTGTTGTGGTTGTCGTAGAGTCCGGGGAACGGTGTTTTCAATGGCTGTTCTTCCGTTTTAATTGACATTAGAATGGCATTATACTGTCGCTCTTTTTCATGGGAAGTGTTGTTGTTGTTGTTGTTTAGTGTGGATTTCTTTGGGGGGTGAGCTGTGGGGCCCAGCAGCGTGTGTTCGCCGTGCTGGCGACTCAATTGTTCTCCAGTGAAGGGCTTCAGTTTGGAATAGGCTTGTGATTGTTGTTGAACGTTTGCTGCTGATGCAGGTGGTGGTGATGGTGGTGAAAGGGTGACAGCGGATAGGTAGACAGGTGGCCTGCCGGATGGAGATCTGGTGCTCCTCCTGCTACTGGATGATGTTGATGATGGAGCTGGTGCAGATGTGGAGGAGGCTGTGGCGGAGGAGGAAAGGGGTACAGATGGGGGTGGTATTGCGGTGAAGAGCTGGTGCTGCTGTTGTAGTCGGTTATCGGGACTTGTCGATGATTTGGTGGCAACTGCGGTCGTTGGGATGCGGTTTGCGGTGACAGAGGTGGTGGTGGTGGTTGTAGTTCGCGATAGGGTTGCCGTAGTTAGTCCAGAATTAATTGATTTATCTAATTGATTTGACTTTAAATGATCTGATTGATTTATATTTACCAAATTCGAATTGGGAAAATAACTTTCGGAATTTTGATTATTATTAATAGTGTTTGGGTTTGCCGATAGCAAATTTGATTGATTAATTAGTGGCGATGCGTTATTGTTCACGGATTGAATATAACTGCCGAGACAACCCTTTATGGTCGTTGATGCCGTTGACGGTTGAGTAGCTGATTCGGTCGTTAGTTCTGACGATGCAAAGAGACGGTACTCGTTCAGGGCAGCACAGTTCATAACTGAAAAAATAGTCCATGTTAGCCATGTTGCAGGATCAAAATGCTAGTCCACAAATGACACTGATATTGGCCTAGACGACATATTTCAGGGATTTCGAATGATAATAATAGAAAACAAACTGAAAGTGAGGATTAGCGAGTCATGCGAGGATAGAAGTAGGAAACTATAACCAGCGGAAAAACTCATGTTAAACATGGGAGATGACAGAAGGGTACGACTTACAGTTCTAGAAAAGACTACTTAGATAATGGAACCAAAAACACATTGGAAGATTTGAGAGTGGTAAAAATTTTGCTGTTTAGAAAGGAACAAACCTGAGGAAAGCGTCGGTTTCGAGCGATACGAAAACCCATTTTGATATTTTTGCTCACGAGCAGCTGCCTTATTAGCTGCAGCGGTAGGACAACCCGATAGACTTCTGTGACTGTTGCGATTTGAGCTAACATGCCCTCTACCATTACAGCCGGGTGTTGGACATTTTAGAATTGTTTCATGCATCGCCAATACTTTCGAATTTTGAATATGAGATTAAATTTTGGTCAATGAGTTACAATTTCGATAACAAGTCTGTTTAACTAAAGATTATCTCGAGCACAAATACAAATAAGGGTAAGGGTGGTTGGGATGGGGGATTTGCGGAAAACAAAAGCAGGAAGAAAGTGGCGATATTGGATTTAGGATAAAGTTCCGAGGAAGAGCGGGGAGGAGGTGGTGTAGAAGAGTACGTGAAAATTTTCCAATATTATATTATTTAACGAAAAACGTGTAATTAATGGAAGCAAACCAAAAACAGAAGAGAGAGAGAGAGGAGGTGTGGTGGCGGTGGTTTGGATTATATCAGGATTTGAAAGAATTTGGCAACAACAAAAATTGGTTTTTCTCTTATCCCCTTTTGATTGGATTTTATAATAAAATACCCGGCTAGCTCTTAAGAGGCATTTGTGTGTGCTTCAGGGGAAGAGCAGTGTGGCGGTTATTGGGAGGCTCTTCAGTCAACAACAAAATAGGTTCCCCGCACCACCCAACTAGACTTAATGAATATCCATGATATGTACTCTACGTCAATCATTGTTTCATCGATTATGTGTACTCTAAAGTACTTATCAAAAGAGGAAACTTTCTTCCCCGTTCATGTGATATAAACATAGCTAGGTACGAGTTTAAAATGCAAACCAGTTAATGAAAAAAATCTCCCTCTGGATCCAATCATTTAAAACCAAATCTTGTTCATAAGATCAGAAAAGAAAAATTAGTAAGGTGGTTTGGTTACAGGATTGAGGCAATGGATTTTAATAAAATGTGATATTTCAAATATTATTATATACATAAAAAGGGGTGGGATGGAAGCTTAAGCGTCTATCAGATAAACTGAACAAAATGAGAGGGATTATTCGTTTAAGTGTGACGAAAACTATTCATAAAAGTGATATAGTTGGTACATACTTTCAGGAGTAACTTTATCCTTTTGCGGACATCCTGAGAGACTGCGAGGTTTTGGGGGGTAGAAAAAGACAAAAAAGAACAACGAACAATTTGATTAGATGACCTTCTTGACTTGATAATTTATTTAGATTGTTGGTAATTGTATCACCATCATCAGCATAGTTGTTGTCAGAGTTGGGCTTACCTGCGATGGTGGGAGTACAAGCCAGTAACATGACCTTGTCCTGTACAGCCAGGAGTGGGGCACTTTGATCCCTCTGCAACGATAACAATCAGATAAAGAAGGCGATGAGTGGGTGTCCTTATCTGCTACAATTCAATTTCTCCAAAAAACAAGAAGGTCCTCACAAATGATTACAATGAGATAGTGGTATGTATAAAGGTGTTTGTGTTTGGAATTTGAAATTCGCTACCTTCGCCGTAGTCAGGTTCCAGAAGTAGAAGAGTACGTGACTAAATTTTTCATGGGATTATCACCGAGAGAGAAGGAGTTTTTGTGTATTCACTGGATGTCTTGTTTGAAGCCAAACAGCCAAGTGGACGGCGATGCTTGGAATTGAAATGTGAGAACAGACCAAAGACTTTTGAGGAATGTACTTCCCTTAAAGAGTCGCCTCTTTAGTTGCCTTTATCTTATTACCTACGTAGGAACATGGCGAGTAAAAGGATAAAGAAATTGAATTCACTATTTGATGTACTATGTGTGCTTTATTCATTGTTTCATTACACTTTTGCTATATAGTAGTATATAGTTGTACATATATTTAATAGGAGTTGTGCATTAAAGAGATTTTTGGCTTGTTTTACCCAAATGGAAAATGCTAATAATTATAATCATTTCCTTGAGACGACGATGAGGAGGACGACGACGACGCCACAAAATGAAGACAGATCATTGTGTGTGTACATGTGTTTGTGTGAAATTCTGTGTAAATTTAAACCCCTTAATGAAATTGAAATGCTCTAAACGACTGAGGCGAGAGATAGAGAGAAAGAGTGAGAGGGTAGCTATCTAATTGTAGATGTACATATACTTCTTATGCTCAAATATATAACTATCCCATCCTGAGAAGTGCTATACAATGTCTGAAATGGGAAATTTGGCTGTTGTCGATGGCTATGATGATGGTGGTAATGGTGATGGAAAATGCAGTGAAAATTTTATTATAATATTTTCGGGAAATTATAATAAAAGCCGTTAATTACGTTTTATGCTTGAAAACACATCTTAATTATAAATCGGTTACCCTATAAAGTGTTTTACCGACGTTTTTGCCTTTTATATATTTATATTTAGACTGGGAAAGAGAGAGAGAAAGAGCTTTTTTGTCGGAATATTATTATACTCCAGTCGGATATTGTGTTTTTGTGATGTTCGGGTTTTGTTTTAATCTTTCTTCTCCTCAGCTCTGTTCAGTTCAGTTCAGCCCCCGGCCCTCAATTCATTTCTCTCTCTTGGTGTCGATACACAAGTCCAATAATAAAATTCCGAATTCCAAATTAGTAGCGGAAATAGGTACATTCGACCCTATATACCTCTGTCCCAGGATCCCCGAATCTGGGGAAGAGGAGCGAGGTCTTGTGACTCCGCAGCTTTGGCTTTGACAACGCCCCATCGGAAGCTCCACGGGGGGAGGAAAACACACATACAGAAAGTCTCTTGGCGGAGTGGAGTGAACGTAAAAACGGGCAAATAAAAATGATGGGCTCAGTAAATGTCCCGCCTCGTTTTGCCGGCAGTCGCCTATCGCGTCGACTCGTGTTCATTTTTTCCAATAAAAGTCCTACATAGTATGGGGAGCGGGATACGTGATAAAGAAAAGTGGAAAAAAGTTATTGGTCGCTTTTGTATATGAGCTTTCTTGTGCCCAGGAAACGCTTGTTCGTTCGGCAGCACCAATCAAATGCGAGGCTTCGAAAAACCGTTTATTTCGAGTTCATTTCGTCTCCATTTCTATTTTTCATAAAAATTTGTTTTCTCCTTTTAGAAATCTTCCCCAAAGGTCAGTTCTCAGTTTCAAAACAGGAAACTTTCGTCAATAAATATTACGTCATAAGGAAAGGAAAGGGTTCTCTTCTTCGCAAGTTTCTAGACATGTCACAAAACTCGCGGCGAGAGTAATTAAAAATTCAATGTATATTTCAACTTGCACAAAGTTCTGGTTGACTTTGGCCAAATTCGCCGCCACCACCACCCCAGTCTATATATTGTCTACAAAGTGTGAATCTCTGCAAAGTTTGTGCGAACAGAAAGTTGTAATTTACAAGAAAAGTTTATAAGAATTAAGGAGAATTCTTATTCATAAATTACGACATCAAACTTTTTAGTGCTCCTCCTCTCTTTCGCACTCATTAGTTTATGGTCCTCCAGCCGAAAGTTTTTGGATTTGGAGCTCCCTTGTAAACAATGACTACGAGAACTATGCCGAGGTTACGGAGCCCCAGTCTCATGAACATGAACCGCGTGGAGTTTATTTTGGCGGAAAACACGTGACACCTAACTGTTGTGCTATTCAACCCTATCGATTTCTCTCCCTTCAAGGCTACCCTTTTACAAACTCCTCATTCAAGTCCTTTCATTCAAACTATAATATTTACTCTTTATTATGATCACTTTTTGCAATGTCAATGACAAATGCGTGTGTGTGTGTTTTGGTGTTTTTTATTGGCAAATAATAATAAACAAATGAAATATTGAAGGGATTTCCATGAGTGAATCGAAATCATTAAAAATCACTTGAGCAGATAATAGCGAAATGAGAGCAGGAAAAAACCAGGAATAGGAATAATAAACTGAATGAATAGTATTTGTAAGGAGTACATTATTTATGCGAGATAGAGATAAGATCTGTAAATTGAACTCACCCCTATTAATACTGCCAGGCGAGAAAGAGGGTGTGGAGTTTAATCGACCATTTGAAGAGGTGTTCGACGGAGTATCGGAAGTGATTTCGTCGTTCATCGATTGGGCTATCAATAGTGGGATTTTGCCAGCAATAGGAGGCAGTGGCAATAGGTTTTGTTCCCGATTGTCCAGCTCTTGTAGGACAAATATCGCCTTTGAGTGAACTTTTGCGGGTTGTAAAACGGTATATTGCTTGTCCTCATCGACACACTCATCAATGTCGTCATCCAATGACATCTGATTGCCATCGCTAGAGTTTCCACCATCCCCAGTCTCCTCATCTCCACATATTAGCTCCTCTTTTACAAGCTCGTGATTTTTTAATATGCATGATTTATTGTCCGCAACAAATGGCAGAGTCTCTTCGTCCCCATACGGTTGATGGTGATGAGGAGGGTGATGTGGATGGGTCGGTAGGAGTGGATGCTGGTTGTAAAAAGTCTGTTGTTGCTGATAAATCGAGGCAGAGGGGGATTGGGTGGAGGAGGAGAGGTGGAAATTCGTGTGATGGAACGGTGTAGCGTCGAACGACATGTGATTCTGATGCTGGTGGTTCGTTTGGTGAAGGTGTTCATTAATAGTCGTGATAATTGATTGATGTGGATCATCATACTGTGGGAAACCACTGAGCGTTAGATTTGCGGGAAATGCTCCACTGGAACCACTTGTTGTCGTCGTCGTCGGATAGCTTGACATTCCCTGCCTCAGGAGGAAGTGTCCTCCTTCTCTGTCTCTATCATCAGTTAGGCCTTGGTGTGGCCGGAATCCTGCCGGTGAATGCAGATGGTGGTTTTGCAGTGAATGTGGGGAGGTGGTCCTCCTTTTCAATTTATTTCCGTCTTTGTTTTTTCGCATAAGCGAAGAGGAATCTTTTTCGAATTCTCCTATTCCATTCGAATCGCTGTCCTCCCCGTCTGTCTTCTCGATTTGTCCTCTTATAGTGCCATCTTTGCCGCCACCGTCTTCTGGCACTAATTTCGCAAAATCCAAAGTCTGTTGATTATGGTAATTCGAGTTATTATTTACCACAGTTTTATTCATTTCGGAGGTGTCTTCCTTATTGTTATTTAAATCACGTCGTCGAGATATGCTTTTATTATTGCCACTATTGTTGTATTTGAATTGTTCGCAAAATTGCACGTCTGCTGTGGCTGAATATATGGCCATTTTCTGTTCTTGTTCCTGGAGACGTCTCCCTTCGTCGAATCGACTTGGAAAGGGTTGGAGGAAGCTGTTCTGTTCATTAATTTTGTGGAGAGGCTCTCGAGGATCTGACCATTTGCCAGCAGTTAGGTTCTTGAGAGCCGCTTGAGTTTCCCTTACCAGGAGCTCATTATCCTGATCCTGATTCGACTGGTGACCATCACTGCATCTCTGAACACCTTCAAATTGAATTGAACTCCCTTTTATTATCGTGTAATGGTCCTCCGCTTTGCCTGGCTGGAAATCATGTTCAGGGCGTCTCCCCTTGAACCTCTTTGATGAGCAGCCGGCTTCTGCTGCCTTTTTGGTCACTAAGCACTTTGTAGGGCCAATTTGCTCCTGGCAATAAACACCTTTTTTCGACAGAGCCATTGTAAACTGCTTTTTGCTGTTCTCAGTTTTGAACTCTTTCCTCTTTGAAAGTCTCCTGTTAATTTCGGGACTTTATTTTGTGTATTTCTTATTATTCACTTTTCTTGCTTTGCTGTCTCTCACTGAAGGGGTTGAAAACGGAATCAAAATTAAAATGCAAATAACTTTTAAATGTTATAATCAAAAGAAAACTGTCAATTTGAAGCCAGAGTAAAATGTATAAAAAGAGAAAGATGTAAATAAAAGGGAGGGTGGCGAAAAAGATGAAGGGATGAAATTTACGGTTTAAAAAACAAAACAAGAAATTCTACTAAATCGGAGTAAATTATAAATAAAAACAAATAATTGCGATGGATGTGTCCATATGTGTGTTTGTGTGGACTTTGAAATGGACAGCCGAAAATTAGGAGCAGAACAAATGTGACAACATGTTACCCAAATAATGGATCTCTCCATCTCTACCCCATGTTAGACGCTGTAGGTAGTGCACTTAAAACCGAATATCAGTCCCTTTAATAATACGGTTGCTCTGTGTGTTTTTACCATGGAAAGACCATTTCGACGAAAACTAAAATCAAATTTAATCAGAAAATAACATGCCATCATCATCATCAATCCTTTCATTTTACTACCCCTATTTCATGGGTTTTTTGTTTTGGAATTAATATTTAAACCAAACTACAATCTCCAGTGCTCCCTTAATGTTCATCAGTCCCCATGTTAATGTGTGTATATGAATAATACAATTTCGAAAGGGTCAAAATATCTTGAACTCTCACACCACCTCCTCCAATCACAGGATGTGTGTGTGTCTTTCTCTCTCTCCATCCATATCAGATGTGCCAGACAGTTTACCCGACGAAAGGCTAATGCATTAATTGAAAATAATTATATATTGTATACTTTCGTTAATAGAATAATAATTACCTGGCAGGCCACTACTTGAAATTTAATGTGATCCTTCTCTGATATCGATTATTCATAATAGTGTTTCAATAACAACAAAGGGATTTCCCCAAACCAATTCACCAACCCCTCTAATTTCCCACTTGTTTTATTTATTTCCATAGAAATGATCAATTTTTTCCTTAAAATACTATAAGTTAGAAAACATTTTAAAAATATTTGGTAATGAATTGTCAAATCAATTCTATATAGTATTTATACCGCAATTATTTCACATTGAATGCCAAAAATTCCTTTCGAAAAAAATAGCAAAAAAATCCCATCTTTTACAGCATTTGATCTGAGAAAAATAAAATTTCACATTTAAAATATCTTAATTAATCGCAATTAGTCAAATTATCTTATGAACAAGATGAAAATAGGTATTAAATAATATTTCCAACCACATTCCAGCGCGGAACTTCAAGAAGTCTCAACATCAACCAACGGGTGTTAGACCTATCGTGACTATTTGTTTTTCAGTCAACTAGTAGTCAATTAAAAGCACCTACACCGATTGGAAGCGGATCCAGTCAATCCGTCCATTTAATTAATTTTTTTGTGCCATTAGCTTATAATTTGATTGAAATATTATTAGGCAATGTTATTTATATACCAATTGTAAAGCTCTTTCGCGATGAAAAATGGCTAGTATAAAGTTAAAATAAGGAATATCGAGTTTTGGTTAAATGAAACAATTTGTATCAAAAATTAAATTCTAAAAAGAATTATACACACCATTTCATCCTTTTAAAGAGATTGTCTTCCATTAAGATTTTATTCAATATCTCTAAATGTATTAATGAATAGCATATTATTTTTTGCAAGGATCAAGAAGGGTTTACTGATCATCGTTTGGATTATAATACAAAAGTGTAGGTTCATGAAAGTAATATAAAATAGCCAACGAACATAAGTATGCGATAGTATTCTCATAGAAATATTGTTTCATACTTTTCAAGGCAGTTTCTGTTTTTTTACAGTTTTTGGATATTTATTTAAAATATTGTTGTTGATTAACTAAGATTTAACATATAATTTATATGTTGATGATTACTTTTATTTTTATGGAAACTTTTTTGAATGATTTAATTTACAAAAATTATTAAATTTGATTGTGTTCGAAAATAAACATAAAATATTAAAAATTAATCAAAATAACCCCCTTTATAACTAAACTGCATGTAAAATGTATTTGCTCAATAGCACATGAATCACATTCTTTGTTTTGGAATCGGGAACAACTAATTTGAACCAAAATATTCACTACAATTCTAAGAATTAACAATAACTTATTTAATATCACACTCATAAAATATTTATCCGATTATGTGATTTCTAAAACATTTTTTAACCAGTTTTTATCAAAATTTACGATACACAGTTCATATATTTGTTTTGCAATTTATTCCAATAAAATCAAATCTAAACTTTACACAATTAAGAAAGCTAATAATATAAAAAATTTTGTTTCAGCTTTTAGATCTTTTACGAATATTCGCATCCGTGGAATATCGGCATTAATTTTAACATCTGTGTGTATGTTTCACAAAACAATACATATTAGCAAATTAAGAACGTAAATTTTGCTTGGATGTTAGATCGGGCAAGGTGGAGATATTACTTTTCATTAAATATAATATATTGGAAATGTTTTTACATTTAATTATTTATTATTTAATGAAGTTTTTAAAAATTACTTGCGTTTTATTTGTAATCATATATAGGATGTTGGAGTCTTATTTAAAAAACTAAAACTTAAAATATTCAACATCAGCATCATGTGAGTCTTGAAAAATCAGTTTGTGAAAAAATCGACATCCTCAAAAAACTTACATTTAGAAATTAGATCCAGCATTTAAGAATTTTTTTCTTTTCCGTCACTTATGTACGAGTTATATGGAAAAATTGAAATTGGTCAATGAATCATAGCTTTGTTAATTTTTTACACAAGAATACACAAAAAACTGATTTTGTTTCCAAGTTCTAAAACTAAATTTTTTATTAATTGAATTTAGTGGTTAGCGCCCTGTGCTGCCTCTAGGGAGGTCGTGGGAGAATATTTTTTAGCACAGAAATTTTTCCATTAACATTGGCCAATAATATTCTTAGGGAATTATATAGTAAAGTAATGGCGCACAAATATAAATAAAATGGGCGGATTGACTGAATCCGCTTACAACCGATCTAGGGCCTATTAATTCACTAATAATGCACTGAAAAACATACAGTCATTAAAAGTCTAAAAACCGTTGTTTGAGGTTGAGACTACGCGTGCTCATTATAGGAGGCTGTATCCGTAAACTCGCCAAAAAATTTTCCCATGGTTTAGGTTATTATTTATAGGGAATGGTGAAAAATATTTTCAATAATAATCTTAACAAAAAGAAGGAAACAGATTGAGAAAAATTTTAAGAAATATTTTATTTCTTCTATTTTAATTTAAATATCAGGTCATTTTATTTAAAAAGCAAATAAAATGATAAAGTAAAGCGATTATAAGTGAATTATTATGCGGAAAATGTGTTAAATATGTGTAAAATGTGTTACGCTCAAGAAAAACAAAAAATTGTGGAAATTTAAAGAATTGTAAAAAGTTAAATTACCTAAAAAATAAAGATATTGTGTTGTATAAATTGAAGGTATAAGTGTTTTAATCATGTTGATGTATCATTTTGGTGTTAAATTTAATTTTATTGTGTCAAAAAGCAAAAGCATTGCCAGTGCCATTCATACTTCACCTCATATTTAATTAGGTACTTAGTTTTTAACAGTGAAAATAACAACAATGTGTTCTAACTATATCCGTTCTTTGTTTGTATTACCAAAAGTAAAATAATATTGCCTAAAAATAAATATATCCTTGAAATAATCTATGTTCCTTCCCTAGAATCAATGAAACACTTTTATCATGTATATTGTTGTTGTAAACTTGGGAGCATACTGAAACAGGGCTCAGGAATGTCAAATAAATTTTTTTTTTTAATAATAATTACGTAGTTCTAATTTTATGTACTCAAATTCCAGCTATGTTTAATTATGAACGACTTTCTAGAGAAGGCATTGGCTACTAATAAGACGTGAAAATTTTTCAATATAATTGTATAAAAGTTATTTTAATCTATGACAATAAACCATGAATATAGAATATGTCATTATGAGGATTAAAAAAATTGATAACGTAAACAGATTTTGTGTTATTGAAAATCTGAAAAATTTTCACTTCAGGAAAAGTAACGCAGTTTTTTAATGAAAGAAATCATAACTATTACTTATCTTATTCAATAGTTTTATAGACACTTGATATAATCAAAATTTATTTAGTTGAAATAAAATGTTCAAAACTTTAAAATAAGTAAAGAAAGAAATAAGTTCAAAGCTGTTTTAAAAAACCATAATGCAAAAGATTTACACACAAATAGACTTTTGTTTTTTATAGAAATGCAGATTTAATCAAATATTACCCCATAGGGTTTTTTTATTTGATAATTAGTACTCGTAAAGCATTCATTTCCTTTAACATTTTTTTATTTACCCTTACACTTCATTTTATAACTTAAGTTTTTAATAGGAAAAATACAAATTATGATTTGGTTTCTTTTAGACTTTCTAAGACTTTAGACAAAATATTATTTCTCCAATCTTCTAAACTCAGTCATTTGAAAAGTAAATTTGGTCTAATTTAAATAAAACTCTTGCAAAAGCATGATTGGAGGAATAATAACTTGATATCAATTATAGTATTCTCTGTTACTTTATCCGAGTTCTTAAGAAAACTTATCAGAACTGTAAATGAAAAAATTAACATTTAATTTTAAACTTTTTATATTATATTAACGAATAAATATCATTACATTTAGAGGTATGTAATTGTATTGAAGAATATAAGTTTTGTTAATAACTTTTGATGTTCTCAAGAAATTATTTTTTGAATATAAATCCGAAGGGTTAAGGAAACGCAAAAAGTCGATTTATATTTTACAAATTACCTAAAGGTCTTTAAATTTTGGATAATATAGAAAAGGCTTCTGTTTAAAATTGATCTACTTTGAAAAATCAGTGAATCATTTCTCAACCAAGGAAAGCTTTATTATTCAATTAAAAATAAAAGAATATTGGGAAGACTTTTATTTTAATTTAATGAGTTTGTAATTACTTTTTTTTGGAGTTGAATAATAAGAAAAATCATTTTGAAAAATTCATCGTTAACACACAAACTCAAAGCTTTATTAAGAAATGCGACAGAGAGTCTGATTTTACCATTAATACAGTTGTCAAAATTAAAAATAAATTAAATATTAAAATTAGACAAGTTTTGGGACTTTGTTGTTTAAACTTTGTATAAGTAAAAGTTAATATTATAAATACATTTGACTACTAAAGCCTTTTTATCATAACTTTACAAATAAATACACATTAAGATAAATTTCCTAAAATTCAAAGATACAATTCATTTAAAATAAATAAAACTAGTTGAATAATTTTATGGCATTTAATTATAAAAATTCAATTATAATTCATACATCAGTCTATATTTTACATTTTAAAAAATATATAACCGTTTTTAAATGTGTATTTAGTAATTTAGGTTGGGTTTTAGTTATGTCTTTTAACGAATTTGATACTTCTTTCAGCGTAAAACTATGTAATAATACATTTTCTTGTAATTTAAAAAGAACCAATTGCACTTAATCAAACGTAAAATATTTCTAAGATAATGAAGCCATTATTGGCGAAAATTAAAGTATATAAAAACGCGAACATAGTTGGAAATGAGTTGGGTTGTATGGGGGGTTGGAGCGAAGGGTTTTTATCCTAGACGCAAGGGTTTTATTGCCTTTTAGTGGCAACGAATCTTATCTGCTGCTCTATAAATATGCCTTGAGCGTATTCCTTTTTAATTTATAATTCAGTGGAAAATGACTGCTGCTCATTACTCAAATGTTTCCCGAGAAGCTCCCAGAAGAGCGCTCGGCGGGAACCCTGTATCTGTAGCGTATCTTGAAATCTGTTCTCGGTATTGTCGGGAATTTCGGAGCGGGCTAATTATATTTATGATGTGGGGAAGACATGAGCTCATATACATAATTTGTAATTATGATATTTTTCGGATCGTGCAACTAAATTAAAGCGGAGAGAATCTACATTGTTTGGGCTGCGGTTCCATGTGTCTAAATCGAAATGGGTCATTTCCGGTGGGAAAAGCAACCATCAATTTAAATCGGGAGTTTAAAGGGACAATTTCGTTGGGGCGTAGAAGAAGAATGAAAAAAAGTTTTTCAAGTAAATATATCCCGTTAATAAATATTCGATGGGCTCGTATTTCTTGCTCGACGGATCCTGTTTAATTATTTATTTCACATACTCGTCCACGGTGAGTTTGTCTCTCCTCTCTAGACTACTTATTGATAAAAGTGAGTGTGGAGGAGTGGAAGGATGATGGATAATGGAACTATTGCTGACGGATCGGTTTAAAATCCTTCTGACACAAAATCACACATCTCGAGACGTGTACCCGTATGTCAGTCGCTCGCCCTGTCAGTCTCCCTTATTTGTGGAAAACAAAGAGACAGATAAAACAGTATCTTGGGGAAAGAAATTGCNGAAGGATGATGGATAATGGAACTATTGCTGACGGATCGGTTTAAAATCC
>JXOV01032551.1:0-13221 GCA_001014945.1 Clogmia albipunctata
TGGCACTTCACAAACAGAATTGCAAAAAGATTATTTTGTAACCTCAATAATTTCAAAGCAAGAAGAAAAATTATGTAAATTTTATAATTAGTTTGAATACAAATTTTGTGTGTTATAAGATAATTTAGTTGCAAATTAATCAAATTATAATAAATTAATTCAATTTGTCTTCATTTAACCTCACGTATAAAAAACTAGGTAAATGTTTATTAATATCTCATAATTTGAAAGTAATTATGCCCCAAATTTAATTGTGTGTTTAATCTATCAAAACGATAAGATTTAAATTCCTTATTCAATGAATATTAAATTTCTTCTCTTTATTAACTTGAAACATAATTAATTATACTTTCATAGTTACTTACTCATCATTAATGACCATATCATTGGAGAAGGGCCTGTCGTCTTTCTCCTGTGACTTTTGCTTCTCGACTTCGATGAGTCCCTCTTGAAGTAATAAATCGAATAGATCATTCCCATCCACATACACTGACACCCTATGAATTTCATCTTTGACATCTTGTAGGAAGCACTTTGTGGATTTTGCACTTTTGATAATCGCCGAAACACTTTCTAATTGTTTCTCAGATTCGTAGATTTTACTTTTGGAATAGAGGCAGCACTTTGTAGACATTCTGGGTGCTTTAAGAAGGGGATCATCGGCCTGGAACACCTGGTTCATGTTGACAATGGTCTTGATTCCACAATCGACTAATAAAACTTTGAATTTCTCCATTTTCTCGTTATAATCTTCGATCGAAGCGCGGTAAAAAATTCCCGTTTTATGATACTTGACAATGACTAAATGGTTTCCGCTTGGCGGTTTACTAATAAGAGATTTTTGGCACTTTTGAATTTGTTTGGAGAGTGTAGATAGCTGAGATTGGTTCACTTTGAGCTGCACGTAGAATTCGTGTGGACTAAACCAGCTGCAGACGACTATTTCAGTTTCTGACTTTTCTTTTAAAGCTTCTATGCTGTTGTAAATTAAGGTACTTTCGCTTATCCCGTTTATTTCGGGCGACATTTGGTAATACTTATCGATATTAAGGTCCTTTGAGGAGTCCTTTATTAAGTCATTTATTACAATTCGACGGTTCTCGTCCATCAAATCGACTAAATACGATTTATACGTAATTCGATTATGGACCCGAATTTGGAACATTCTGTCCGGCTTCTGGGACAGATTAAGGCACTTGATGAACCGAGCAGTTGTTTCAGAGGTCTTGTCAACTCCATAGAGACAGCATTCGAAGGAAATGGGCGGAGTTAAAGTCAATTCGTAGTTTAATTTTCTAGTTTTCGTCAAGTCCACTTCGACATCTCTTCCAGTGTCAACGCAGTTCATAAGGAGGTTGGTATTCCCGTCAGCTGCTTTAATAATGTCCGTAATCTCCCCTCGATACCATTCCCCATCCACATTAACAGCACAAACTGCACCTATTCGAAGTTCGTTCATAAGAGGTCGACTTTTCTCCAAATATTTCTTCAAATTTCTGGAGATTTTTCTCAAATATTCTGCTTGAGAAGGCAGCTGAACGAAGAACCTCTTTGGGTCTGTGGCTTGAAGAACTCTTACTGAACCTACGAAATCTGTTACTAAAGGCTCCATTTCTCCATAAGTCATACTCTTTTTCTGGGTCTTAAATAAATTGTCACAAACCTCAGTTTCTCCGCTTTTTAAATCACAATAATGGAGATTGGGATTGCCCTCTATTGGAACTACTGTCATCTCTACAGGGTCCTCTGGATTCAGAACTAAATGGCTGAATTTCTCCCTCATAACCTGGTTTGTCCGGTCTAAAACTTTAGATCCAGCCAGGCAAAATTTTATGGCAAACAGTTTGACTTTTAGCAACTCCTTTGGAATATCGTACAATTCGTGAATTGGCACAATTTCTGTGTTGCCAAAGTCCACGAAACGGACAACACAGGCCGTTGTTGCTACGTGGGTGATCATAACCCTTTGGACGGACTCAGTTTTATGACTATAAGCCAAACAGGCCAAGCCTACAACTGGTTTCTTGTTCAAAACCTCCAATTCTAATTTTCTCAAGGAGGTCGTCAAATTGGAAAGCTCTTCCACCTGGTCTAAAAGTTGAATATAAAAGAGAAAAGGTCCGTCTTGGATGTGACAGACCATTACCTTGTATTCTGAACCAACTGGGAGAATGTTCGAGGTAAAGGCAGCGGGAATGGCGGGTTTAAAGTCGTACAAAGCTGACAATTTATCCTCTTGAGAATATTTCCCAATAATTTGTCCCATCTTCTTATTAATGGCTAAGATCTCGCTAAAGTCTGAGCTCCCTTTCATCACTTTAATTAGGATCAGCTTATCAATGAGATTCACAACTTCGGCCTTTACAGTTTCATTTGTAATCTCTGCTCTTATTTCGATCAGCTCAGTTTCTGTCCAATTCTGACTCACAACTCCACTCAAAATGAACTCCTCCACTTGCGGAGGAATGTTCATCAGTTCCTTGTGGCTGGGGTTCCTCTCCTCTAAAATGCCAATGTCCTGGAGGGATATAATTTCATCATTTCCGTAGTCTAAGAAATTTACAATCACAGCTCCCGCGTTCACATGGCCTAAAACTCTAAAATAATCGGAATTACAATCAGTTTTTAGTGTTATAATGTTAATTAAAATGTTTACTTTGATCGGTAAAAGTGATCGTCAGTGTATTTGGCCAGGCACAAGGTCTGGACCGGGATTTGTGCCGAATTTAAAGGCGTCCGGATGGAGTTCTTTAGCGAGCTTATCGCCGTTTCTATCGCTATTCCTACATCCTGGTTCCTTTGTCCAAACACCTTGAGGAATCTGCCAGATCCACAGGTGTCGACATGAGTCACAAATAGCGAAAAACACTCTCCATTCATATCCGCGCACTTTAGGTTCTCGTTTTGTCTACGGGTATTTTGAGGTTCTGACAACTGTCAATTCAATTCGAATTCGTGTTGTTGTCACACGTGTAGAAACGTCAAATTTTCCACCAAAAAATTTGCACAACGCGTTTAATTTATTGAATTTCTCCCTTTTGTGATTGTTGACCGGTCGCCATGCCCCCGAAAAAGGCCGCTGCTGCCCCCAGCAAGAAGACGGAGCAGAAAAAGAAGGAGAAAATCATCGAAGTGAGTGTTTTTAGTGGAGATTTACAGCAACTCAATTCACTTTGCGGTGTTTTCAGGACAAGACTTTCGGTTTGAAGAACAAGAAGGGCGCCAAGCAGCAAAAGTTCATCGTCCAGGTGGAGAAACAGGTCAAGAGTGGAGGCCCGCAACTTAATCAGAATGCGAAAAAGGAGGAAAAGGAGAAGAAACTGAAGGAGCAGAAGGAACTGCTGATGCTCTTCAAACCCGTCCAGTCGCAGAAGGTGGAGGCCGGAACCGACCCCAAGTCCGTCGTCTGTGTTTTCTTCAAGCAGGGCCAGTGCACAAAGGGCGACAAGTGCAAGTTCTCGCACGACTTGTCCGTGGAGCGGAAGGTGGAGAAACGGTCCCTCTACGTCGATATGCGTGACGTGGAAAAGGAGGAGGACACCATGGACAACTGGAACGAAGAGAAACTGCAGGAAGTCGTCGACAAGAAACACGGAAAGGAAAAATCCAGGCCCACAACCGATATTGTGAGTACAGTTTTTTTTATCTCTTAAATAACAGGAATTTTAAGGATTCTGCTTTGCACCACCTAATAAGTTGTTAAGATAAATTAATAAGAATGATTTTTATATTATGAATTTATTTCAATATAGTAACAAAATGATTATATACATTATATAATTTATTATTTTATTATCCAGTTAAAAGATCTGCACATTAAAACAATGAATTTCGGCCAAATTACTTTTAGATTATAAAATATCTATTTATTTAAATTTCATTATCAATACATATCTTATTTATTACAGTTACCGACTACATTAAAATATTTGTATGTAGTTTGATAATTAAAACATGAAATTACTCGAAATACCTAAAACGGAATTGTTCTTTCTCCAAAATATTGATTGATATATTCTTGTTAATGGATTTAATAATTTTATTAATAATACGTTATTCATGATAGCCAAGTGGTACAATTACAATTCAAATTAATAGTTTTGGTTTTTTTACAATATGTATTTAGATAAATGAAAATTTTACTTGCATTACTTTCCCTTTATTTTTATATTCACACAATTTTTTTTTTATTTTTTAGATTATGTATATAAAAATAAAAAGAAATAACTTATACGTACGAATATTTCAATCAAATATATGATTTTAAATTGTATTGAAATAAAACCCTAAATCGTCGAATTAATTTTAGCCTCAGTGCCATTGTTATACTGTTTTCTGAAATAGGATATTCTATTAACAGAAAGCAAAAAGAAACATCGCTCTTTTTATGGTCGTTTATAATTTTAAATGGCTGAATAATTTTCTCAATCCACTTTTCTTATTATATTAAAAGAATTCTTTCTAATTTTTATAATCTAATTGGATGCTTTAGTTATCAGCGTATAGCATATTATTTTAAATATACGTGGCAGGAACATTCTCTTAAATTTCTACATTAAACTAATAATAAATTTCTTTTTCGCTTTATTAAAAATATGAGGTTACACCTTTTCATGTTGTAAATATGGATCTTTGAAAGGATCATTTAAGGTAAAACATGTATTCTACGAGTGTTTAATAATGCTTATCGACCGTGTTTTATACCAAATTTTATGCAATTTTAAATAAATTAACACAAATCATAAAAATTCTTTGAATTTTTGTAAAAATATATATTGCTCTGTTCTACACAAGTAAATTTTCAAATTTGATTATTATTGTATTTTGTTTGGAGAGATTGTAAGAAAGAAAGAATTAAGTTTGGAGAGAAAGTTTAAAATCGTATTTTCATTATTATAATTGAGGTTGTAACCAGTGGATTGGCTAGGAAAGTCCTCCCATAACAATACCTACCTTAAGCACTTTTGTGCTATAAAACGACTTTGACAGGAAAATTTTAGTGTAAATGTACTAGTGCTTTCTCATTATTATTATTTTGTTATTAACAAACTTTTAAAATTAGATGTTAGTTCATATTTTTTTCGCAATCAAAAGAATCATTCTTTAATACAATTATTCTACCAATTTCTTCTTTTTAGATTTGCAAATTCTTTATCGATGCCGTTGAGAAGTCTAAATACGGTTGGTTCTGGGAATGTCCGAATGGCGAGAAATGTATCTACCGGCACGCGCTTCCTCAGGGTTACGTATTGAAGCGAGACAAGAAACTGATGGACAAGAAGCCGGAAATCTCTCTAGTGGACTTGATCGAGAGGGAGCGAGCTGCTTTGGGTCCGGAGCAGACAAAGATCACGTTGGAGAGTTTCGTGGCGTGGAAGAAGCGGAAAATCGAGGACAAGAAGGAGAAACTGCGGAAGGAGGAGGAGAAGAAGAGGAACGAGTTCAAGTCGGGCAAGAACATTGGTCTGTCTGGACGAGAAATGTTCAGCTTCAATCCGGAAATGGCGAACGACGGCGAGATGGATGACGGAGACGTGGCGTTCGACAGCTACCAGAGGGAGGAGGAGAACGACGACGGAACGACGTTTGAATACAAGGAGTTGGACCTGGAGATGCTCGGATTGGAGGCGAAGGAGGTGGATGACACGGGCACGGTGGCCACGGAGGATAGGTTCGAGAAGATCAGGTCCGATATAAAGAATGAGGACGAGGAAGCGGCTGCTCTGGAGGCAGAAGTGAACGAAAGTTTAGAGAATGCCGGCCCTATTAATGAAAACCTTTTCCTAGATGAAGACCTCGAAGGCCTAGACGACGAACTAAATGATCTAGAGATAGATAAGTGATGAAGTTAATTGTTTAAAGCCTGTTTAATTTGAAAATAAAAAATTACTTTTACTAATGGAGTTATTTCAATTTTTATTAACAATGTCCTTCAAACATTTTTTTGGTTGGCAGATGATTTGTTCTGACTTTCTTCATCTAAAAGATATAAATTTATCCCAGGACTTTTTATAAATGTTACAAATTGAATATCTAACTTTCTAATTTTAATAATTGTATTTGAATATTATTTCTAATCTTCTTTTAAAAAAATTATAGAGATGAATACTAAATGAATAATAAAGAACTGTTAATTTCCCTCGAAGATTAAACAAAGATGCTTGCTAAGAGGATGGAAACAAATCAGATAAGCACATTACTCATATGAAAGGGACTGATATAAGTCTTTTTTTTCAATTTGGCAATAAAACACATATCAAATCAGTGTGGAATTTACTAAGTAAAACTTGTTAATGTTATCTTCATATAAAATTTTAAAAATAGTCGACTATTTATCTAATACTTTACTTATTTCACAAAAATTCATGAGCTTTTCGTCAATCGTTGAGCGTAGCTCATTTCAAAATATTTCAAAAAGAACTGTCATCCAACACACGAATTTCATTTTTCTCAGTTTCACTCAACATGAAAAATTATCATATTTCCCTCAGAGAAATGACCATTTATCACATTATTATTATTATTAAATAATAAATAATACAAAATAAGTTTTTTAGAAAAAAATAAATGAAAATGTGATTGATATGTGTGGTTATATCGATAACAAGAAGTATTAACGACTACTGCACCTGATGAGAGTAATCACCTTTTGATAATCAGGTAACTAGCATGAAAATTTGCAAATTCTTATGCAATGGAATTCTCTCCCATATTTTTTGTTCATTTTGGCATTCCCTAGGTATGTTACAGGTGTTTTTGAACTGAATAACAGAACTATTGGAGAATGGAAGATATTCTGAGCAAAACAGGTTTCGCCGCCGAGATAATTCTGCGATAGTCACAAAGCCATTCACTCACATAAGTAAATATTTTCGGTTTGGACTCTGTATTAAACAGTTCCTCTCATTAAGACCAGGCCAGTCTGTGCTGTACTGCACTTAAAAATCAATTGAGTGGTAAATCCGAGTTGTGTTTTGATCAAAATCAGTGATTTGGGTGTATTTGGATTAGGCAATTTTGTATTCTCCACATAAAAAATTAGAAAGGGTATGTAAAGTGGTGATGTCTGTCCTGAACCTAAATACTTTCGTAATACTATCTATATTTTCACTTTGTCCAATAACATATATCCATTCAACGTTTTTGTACAATAAAACACATACACAATAAGCATTTGCTCTCAATTGTCGTCGTGATTCACTAAAACAATAAAACAGATGGAAGGTAATTTCTTTATCATTATTTCCATTTATATATTATTTATATCTGGTGGTCTTCTTGTCACACACAATGCCATGTATCGGTTCAAAAAATAACCCAGAGTCAGCGCGAGGAGACTGTCTGCTCTGTAATTGATCAAGCATTACATAAAAGTTGTGTTTGGCGAAATTCACGTAGCTTTTTTAATGGGTTCGTGTGCAAATATGTGCGATTTGCACACGGTACCACGGTTCGAATCCACTCTCTAAAACGCTCTGTCAAGACGAGATAGTAAAACTGAAACCGAGTCAAAAACTGGCTGAGAGACTTCTTTGGAAAGAGATACGATCAGGGGGTTTTGCACTCGACCCTCTGATTATTGGCTTTGGGTCGTGTGCAAAATCAATTCACTTCGATTTTCCATTCTCACATATTTTCTGTTAGAGCAGCTAAAAGTCTTGAACCGCAATTAGTTTCATATAACGATAAAAAAACAACACGTTTAACAAAGCGAAATATGAGTTGCGAGATTTTTTTATCAATTGTGTTATATAGTGGAATATTTAGAGCAATACTTGACAACAGCTATTAATTTGGATACGAAAATATCATAAAAAATATATTGACCTCTAAGTTTATCACTCCTAAAATCACCTGCACAGAAAATCGTGATCCAAATAAGAGTTCATTTAGTTTTCAAACAATGGTATAACATACGCAACAGTGCAAGTTATATATTCAAATCTAATTTCTAGTAGCAATGACCCAGAATATTTTTGATTTCTCTAAATTAATTGTACTAAAATATATATATTATAAATTTTAAATTATATTAGAAAGACTTCAAAATCTTGAAAACAAATTCAATTCTCTTAATCCTTCATACAATAAATTTTATTAAGAATGAAATATTATGAAATAAATTCATTTAAAATTAAAAATGGGTAATTTATTATTATTTATTGTCTTAAAGGCATTGTCCAATACTTGGAAGGATTACATATTGAATCCCTTCTTTCACTCAATGTCTAATTGGCTTTTGGGTCACGACATAATGCAAGACAAACGGTCATCTTATTGTGTTTTCTATAGAGAAATAATCGAACGCCGAAAGGATGGTTGGATAAATCAGGTCGATCATTGAATAAAGCAAGATTTTACTATCAGCAACTCTTCCTCAACCGGATTTTTGAATCGCCCAGTGATTGCGGGATTTCAACGTATCCTGTTTTAGGCCTGTACCTCCATTTCGGGCTCCCTTGTCTATTGTTTTAGATGCTATTAATTGACTAATAATAAACTGAAAACCGAAACTATAGATTTTAGGTCTCACAATGGATGTCTTCTGCAGGGTTTAAGACATAAATAAATAATATTTGCCATTAATTATAAGTAGGTACCTGGAATAATTTAATTTCACTTTTAGTTTCACAATTAAATTATTTCATTACTTTAATGTGTGTAAATATAAATTGAATTATTTTAATACAGTAGAAGCCGCTTTAGAAGTGTATTTATTAATCATTAAATATTAACTTTATGTTTTAAAATTTGATAATTTATGTAGGATTGAGAGAATGATTATTGAAGAGGAGTCCCTGGCTAAGCGAGTAATTTGAAGTTAGATTGAGTTTGACGATGAAAAGAACGTTTTGTGTAATCTATATAATTTTCTTGAATAATTACGGAATTAATCTTTAAAACTGATGTTCATAACCCCAAGCCATTTTCTAAATTTATTAATCGTCTAACACGTAATATGTACATACCAGTGCTCTGCGTCGAGAGCCCGTATCGAAAGGAATCGTTTGAAAAAAGGCAACGGTCAGAATGAACGGAGATAAAGCCGATATATGGCCAGTCTCGTCGAGATTGGTGTTTCGTTGGGCCGTATTCATCCTTTAAGGGGAAAGGTAAAACATAATATTCCACACTTTTCTTACACAGAAATTTTTAACATGTGGTCGATTTCATTCATAGCCAGTCTTTCTGTACTCTGCTTTACACCTCTTCCTCTCGAAGAAGATCACAGTTTATAGCTTATCATAGTCTCGTCGAGATTTTTATGACTTTTTGTCACTTTTTATTTTTTTTGGATCGAGCGCTTTTGATGTGCAAAATCAGTCTCGTTGCAGACCTCTGGTACATACTTATAGACATTGTGTCTCTTGTCTACTAAACAAATTTGAGTGGTAATTTCCACTTTTCGGTAATAACTTAAAAAAGAAATGGATGCAAAAACGAAACGAATTTATCAATCTATCACACGATTAAATATGATTATGTAAGTTGCAATGACTTTATTGATGACCAAAATTTTAGAACCGAAAGATGTGTAAACTAATACAGTGCCATCATATCGCCAAACATAAACATGCAAAGAGAAGATTTTTTCTTTGTAGTTTTGATCTAGGTCGAATAATGCGATGTATTGGTCGCATTAAACGATGGATCTCCAATTTATGTGCTGACGATTCGGTCCTAGACAATTTTTTAAAAAATAATTTTCAATAAAGCGTTTGTCCGTATTATATTCTTATTCGAGCTTTATATTTCTCGGTTATTATTTCTCTGATCTGATATGACAAGATATGTCAAGGTCCTTAAATAAAAAAAAACTTAACTATTTCTCGGTTGACCTTAGCGTACTCCATAACCCGTCTCTATTCTTATTGATTTGTTGCTCTAGTCGTCCATCCATCAATTATCATAGCAGTGATATCCTCTTGGACGTAGTTCATCTATCGCCTTCGAGAGCGTTACTGTTTGCGCATTCCCTGTTNTAACTATTTCTCGGTTGACCTTAGCGTACTCCATAACCCGTCTCTATTCTTATTGATTTGTTGCTCTAGTCGTCCATCCATCAATTATCATAGCAGTGATATCCTCTTGGACGTAGTTCATCTATCGCCTTCGAGAGCGTTACTGTTTGCGCATTCCCTGTTCTGTTCTATTATCCGTGGTTTTAATAAGCATAACTAAAATCAAATTTGGACTCCAATTAAGAGAATAATGTTACGAGGCAGAACTGGTGACAGTCTTTGTCTTCTATGATAGAACTTCCAGTAATTAACTCAAATCATTTAATGACTTTTCCAAATTATCTTTATTTTTTAATTTTAGTAGAAGATAAAGTAGATTTTTTAAGAATTTATTTGTTAATCTACTCAAAAATGCATACAACCTTATATAAAACCAACACACCATTAAAACACCTTCTACGCTAGTGACTTTAAAAAACTCTAGTGTTTAATAATAACTTATTTTATCGGCCTAATTGTATAAATAACTATTAAATGTGATTGTAGCTTGTAGACTTAACACAATGTACCTATGTCAAGAATATTAAATATTATAAATTACCTTAAATTAAATATTTCACAAAAAGTGATAACAAGCCTAATACCTAAATGGAATGTTTTACTCGTATATTTCCTTTTTCTACAAAAAGTGTTAATATAGCTAATGTCATTAGATCGACGCATGTCAATGTAATGTTATCAACAGTCTGCATTAGAGCTTAATAGTATTCGAAACCTCTACCCATTCAATTGTAAATAAATGTTTTCTCAAATTAATTTATTTTTAAATTTAATATTACACAAATTCGGATTATGCTGAATCCACTGTAATAATATTATTTTATGGTATTTCGGCGACAAAACAACTTCTTGCAGAGTTTCTTTCAGCTCGATCTTTATTCCAAATTTCACAAGATGTTAGATTACTTTCTTAATGGCTTTAAATCACGTATTGTTATAAAAAACCACTTAACGTGAAATAAAAAGTATGAGAGCAAAGTGAAATATTAAATATATTATATATTTTAAACAGTTTATTTTTTATAGTGAAAATTAAAATGCATTTAAATTATTATTTTCATTTTATTCCAATAAAAACAATATAATATTTTATGGATTTCCCCGTGTTAAATAAAATTAATAATAGTTTTCATTAACCAATAACTCTAAACGTTTATTATTGGAGATTTCCCCCGGAATGTTGTTTGAATCAGCCTTGGGGCTTTTGAACAAATACAAGAGAGAATGTACAATGTAGTTTGGAGCACTGAACGGCAATAGATACACGTCATATTGGCTTTTAATTTCGGTGTGGCATTGAAATCTCTGATCCAGCCACAAAATCCGGAGTTTTTCACTGGTGAAGACCACAAAATTCGACTAGAAGCGCATTTTTCTATTGTGTGGACATCGTTTTAAAAACAGTGTACTGTCCAGCTAGCGGCTGTTTGTCCTGCTTATCAGTGGTCTGCTTTGTGTGCGGGTATTTGTTGAAAATTATAAACTTCTCTAGACCACAATCGGCGTGTAATTGTGTATCGAAATATCAATATTGTTAACAAGTTGTTGGTCAATACGGATTGTCAATTAGTTGTTGATAAGCTGTTCTATTGGAAAGTGATTTAAATTAGTTTTTATTGTATATTTTAAAGGTGAACGATAAATTAACTTAATTTTAGTTAAAGTTATTAAAAAATTATTCCAAATTATAAATACGAAGCATAAAATTGATAAGCTATTGATTAAGAAGCAATCGGAAGCGGTTCATTGGCACTTCAAGTGTATTAGTAGAAGATCCATTGATAATAATTGCGTTTCTGATAAAAACGCACCTATAAAGTTGGCATTAAGCCATCAACCATCAGATTTAGTTTGACAATTCAGAGCTCGACTGTGAACGAGCACAAAAAGCATTGGTCCAACTAAAAAGAGTTTCAGTGAAAGTAAAAGATTAATTTATAATTTGTACGTTGAAAAAATCTCTCTCAATTTCCGACCCCTCCATTCACTTTTCTCTCATTTTACATTGCCAATCTGAATGCTGGGTATTTTTGCTGTTATTTCAATTCAAAGCTTGCACTCAACAGTGATGTAATTTAACAGTGCTTTTGAAATTCAATTCCAGAGTCGGCCCCAGTGAACCAACGTCATCGGTCAAGTGCTGTGTTAAAATTCGAGTTTTCCAGGTGATTTTTTATTGTGCTAAAATAAGAACTGAAAATGTCCCACGACCACCACGAACACATGAACCACGACGATCATATGGGCCATGATCATGCTTCCATGGGACACAACATGGCGATGGACCACTCTGAACACATGGGACATGGCGGTGGAGACGATATGTGTCCAATGCAGATGATCGTAAGTAAAATACCAGATATTTTCATTAAAACTTATTTGTTTAGTCAAGAAATTAATGCTAATTTTTGCAAGTTTTAACAAATAACTGCAAAAGTGTTAAAAGAGACGAATCTTAAATATAACATTCAAAATTTAATGTATCTTATACCATTACGTTGCCTTAGTATTAAGTAATATTTTCATCTTTAAAACCATAATGATTTCCAAATGTTAAATCATAGAGAATATTAGGAATAAATAATAAGTCTCTGTGGTGAGCTTAATTGTGAAATGAACATTTTAATGATTAACAAATATATTTCTATTTGATTCCAAAATTAAGATTTTACTGAAAGAAAATTTTTATTAATAAAAAAGAACATTTTTAGTTTTTAGTAAAATAATAATTTAGAAAACCCACTTTACACCCTAAATATAAGTACTCTTATTTGCAAACATTCAAAATTCCAAACAATATATTATATGTTGCTTATATAGAATGAAACAAGAATCCATGAATAGCTTTTTTTCTTGCTTTCATAAATCAGTCAAGTTAGGAATAAATTTACCCATCTTTCTTTAGAAAGGCGAATTTTAGAAAGCTTTAAAAGAAGAATCTTAAATTCACTGCCAATTTTTTTCTCTTTTTCACTGAAACATAAATTTGTATAAATATTTGAAAATTTTGTTTTATTCAATTAATGAATATTATAAAGATTTCCAACATATCTTTCAATTTCTCAAATTTTTCAGTATATTAATTGTGTTACTTCTTATTTAAAAAACACCAGTTTCGCGTTTTAACTAAACACGAATGAGTTATTTATTGGCAAACGTGTCTAAATGAAATAAAATAGTATATTTCGATACAAGTGGT
>JXOV01032580.1:0-12239 GCA_001014945.1 Clogmia albipunctata
ATCTGTCAAATCCAATAATAATAATACGATTCCGCGCAAATTTACATCTCAGGGTTATTGAGAATGAAGGAGAATTTTGCTTATTGCACTTCTGGGCTTCTTATTGGACACCTTTGTTTTTCTTATCTCCAAAAGTCTTGTTTTATAACGGTACNTGGTTTGTGACATTTCCATCTGTCAAATCCAATAATAATAATACGATTCCGCGCAAATTTACATCTCAGGGTTATTGAGAATGAAGGAGAATTTTGCTTATTGCACTTCTGGGCTTCTTATTGGACACCTTTGTTTTTCTTATCTCCAAAAGTCTTGTTTTATAACGGTACATACTGATACCCTCTCGAATTTAAAATCGTCATTGCGCCTTTAATAATTGCGCTATTTTAAGTTTGAAAGTGTCAAAAAATGGCCAAAAAAACAGAGATTCCATTGATATGCAATTTCATTATCTAATCATAACAGTTAATTGGGAAATTGGATTTTTAAAAAGGAGGAGGATCGTTCCCAAGCAGTAAAATTTAAGACTTTTCGGTGTGCACACAACATAACTCTCAACTTGCCATTTAAATATTGTTGATTTAAGAAGTTTTTTTCCAACCGCAATTATAAATAACGAATTTCATTCTTTTTAAAATAGTTAGCGCTTCATGGTTGTACAATCATGAAAACATTCGTTACTAACTGTTGAGCTCTAAAATGTTATGGAACATTTTAAAAACTATTGATTAATACAATATTATAGAATTATTAATCTACTATAAAAATTGTATGATTTAATGGCTAATACATCAATCGTTCATATTTTATTAATTAAAGTGCCTTATGTAGTGGACAATGAATAAATATTACATTTTATTTTTAATATAAAATCATTTTAAACAGTCATCGGTTTGAACTAATAAAATAAAGGACCTGAGATTCTATAATAAAGTACATTGTGACGAACCATCTCCAATGACAGTATACTCGGCTTCCATTATCTGGCTGCATTTGATTCCTGTTTTGCTTCAGACGATTTCTGACGAGAATGTGACAATTATACATTTTGATTTCTTTTTCTTCATCGAGTGAAATTGCTTATTAAATATTTGTATTCTTCAGTCTTTTCCTAGCCGCAAATAGATGAACGTAAAACTGACCGGGCGCGTTTATTTACACGTACACACAGATCTGTAGACTCTATTGATTAATCCCTTTACATAAACCATTAAGATTTCCAATCGATATGATCGAGAAAATCGACAGAAACGCTAACGTATTCGGTGAATTGTCTTTTCCGTAATACAACTAGATGGACTCAAGAAATCTCATTATCTATCTAATGTTAGGTGGTTTAAAATCAACTTCTAACAATAAGAGCAATAGATTTAGAGACTTCATCAATAAAAATATGGGTCGATACCGTCTGATTTAGGCAAATTCAGTAATAATATGGGATAATAGATTAAATAGGCTACTGAATTACATAAAAACTTAACAAAATAATTCATAATGTATCAGTTTGATAAAGAACAAGAGCCACTGTATATAGGAAAACCAACATTGACTATTTATTATGAAATGACAGCGGATTAAAAATTTAAACACTATAAAATTCAAAACTCTGATAAGACCATTTATTTAAAACAAATGATAATAACTATAGTATTAATTTAATTTTAACTGAACTGCTTATTTAATAGTTGAATCACAATATAACCCCATGTTAGATAGAGTTTGATCGTTTGGAAATTCCATAATTTCACATTTATTTATAATAAAAAATCAATTCCTTTTCAAATAGCTTCGAAAGCTAAAACATACTATTCTTGAAAGTGACTTAAGCAACGGAAAAGGCTAAATTGCTGAAATTGCCACATGTTCAATTATTTCATAATCGGTTTATTTTTAGATCATTTGAAGCACAATTTATTTCCGGTTCATATTTTATGAGTACATTCCAATTGAAAAATCTATAAATAGCAAGAAATCCAACATTCTTAAATAAATGCGAATATTAAATCCGAAAATAAAAGAATGAAATTTCCATAAAAGGGGTTCCATATTTTATGACGTTGCTATAGCGTCATAATCAACACCATTTCTGTTTTCTGCAACATTGACCTTAACAACATGAACAAAAAAGGAATTCATTTATTAATGCAGCTCTGCTGACCTTCAGATAAAAATTTACTTAAACAATTAATGAGATCATCCTTTTCCTATTATATTTCGAATTATAGAAATATCCAAGTTAATCAATTAAATTTTTAAAAGCAGCATGAATAAAACTGCATTTAATCTTGCTAAAACACAACTTCAAATATAAATTATCACAATCACAAAATAAATCTGTTGTGAAATTCCCGGAAAATTGATAAGAAGTAAGCTTACTAGGAAATTGTCTAAAAATAAAAATACCCGAGCTTAAATAATGATAACATTTCTCAATATAAATCATATTGAAATGAGTATCAAATATAAATATTGATTGAATCCAATAATACATCTTCATTATAATAGTTATTTATAACACTAGTTCGAAAAGAGAATACATTATTATAAGAAATACAAGGGATTCTTAAAGTCACAAGCGTAGCGAGTGTTTTAAAGAAAAAAAATATTTTGTCTCATCAATCATTTGAATATATTTGAATGTGGCATCTAAAGTATACGTCAAAATCTCAATTTTTGAGAGATTTCATAACGTGAATTATTACTTAAGATTTAATTAATTACTAACTACTACTAACTTCGAGAAAAAATTAATATATTACATTTTGATTTTTTTTTGTTCGAATTAGCATTCAGATTTATCTATAAAAATTTTCTCAATTCAATATAAATCATTCGCAATTTAAACAACTAGGCCTATAAGACAAGAAATTATTATACACTAGGGTCCTTCAAAGTCACAAGCATAGTGAGAGGTTCAAAAAGGCCGATGTGTTTAATAATGCTTATCGACCGTGTTTTATACAAAATTTTATGCATTTCAAAATAAAAAAATCGTTTTCTTAGAATGAAATTAAAAATATAGTTCGCCCCATCACATTGTTTTTTTTTCTTCTAATTCTTCGGGAAGTTTGAGAAAGCTTTAGCTTTTATTCGTGCTATAAACGATTTTGACAGAACAAATTTCATAATACAAATTTTATTTTAACAAAACTCCATAAAGGTCTTTTTAAACTATAATTATATTCTTGGTATAAAAGTACTAAAATATTAAAATAGACTAATTTAATCGTTGCTCAAATTCTTTAATATAATTAATGTACACTCCTCGCCTATAGAATAAGGCCGCGGTTTTCAATTTTCATGTTTTGGAATATCTCAGATTCTTTTAATTGAATTGCAATTCTTTTTGCACAACCACATTTTTAGTCAATTGATCATAAACCAAACTGAAATGTTTGACATTTTCCTACAACATTTCGCTAATAATTTGTTTTTATCAAAATCATGCTGCATTGAACACAGCCTAATGAACAACACGAGTAGAATATTTTACAAAATTTTATACAATCCTTTTATTTATTATTCGTGAAATATGAAATAAAGAATAAATAGAGCACCTTGCACTGTATCACTGATATACCCGTAATAACATTCAGCAAATAAACCACATTAAAAACCAGAGATAATATTTAAGAGAAATTTTACATTTGATAATTTAATGGGGAAAATTTCATCAATAAATCAAAAATCATGGTTTACTTTATTATAGGGGCAAAAAAATATTTTCTATCCGTGCTACCACAAGATCTAAAATTATAATATTTAATAAATAATTTTGAATATTGGTACAAATTACCAATTGTCTGGGGGTATTGAATAAGGCATTATTAAACTGGATTGAATTATGAACAACTTCTTCGAAGACGGCTACTTTCTAATAGAATTTTATAAATTTAATTACGTTATTAATTAGTACCAAACAGTTTATTAATGAGATGGCAAATAGTTTTTTTTTTATTATTTGACTGAAAAATTAAAATATTTTCAGCCTACGTGACTGTGAACAGATTTCACTTATTTTTTTGTTTAAAGTTATTTCCATACTGTTTTATAATTAGATTTTTTTCTAACAAGAAATAATCTATAAAATGTAAATTAGGAGAACTGTTTAAAGAAAAGTATTATATAACAACTAATTATTTTGTATTCATAACAACTGAAATCCAATTCCATTATCATTAGAGGTAAATTCTAATTTTGAAACCAATTCCCAAATAATGAATTTGTTTAATTAGGAGCTATGGACACAAATTTGCATTTTGTAATTAACAAAGCCCAATTAAAAATAGACAAAATTTAAGATTCCAGCCAAATGATCATCATCATTAGCCTAAATACGAACTATCGCTCACCTTTTGATCTGCAGAAACGATTTCCATTAAACTCTCGACCGCGGCGAGTCGCTTTAAATGCTCCGTGTCCGTTTGAGTGAGCCTCCTGGCGCCTCCCCTCTTCCCGATCCAACCCTGCAATCGACACGACACAAAACTAAATTAGAGACAATCGAAAAGTGACGCCGCGCTTCCAAGTGCGACTTTTGCCAATTTTAAAATTGGAAAATTTGCTAATCCCTTCCTTGGAACTGACCAGTTTTATTTCACGGTCAGTTCCAGGTAATTTTTCGTCACCTCATTTGAATATTGATATTAGTTTTCGGGCCCAACTTCAACTACCTGGGCGGATTTCAAGTAAAACCCCCATAATCGGTCAGTCTGTTTGCAATTAGTGAAAATTCCCATTAACAGAGGGGCAATAAATAAATCGGCCACTAGTTTTGTACCCTCTCTCTATCTTTCTCTCTTCTCTCCAAACAAAATGTTGTTATCATGACTACTTTATTGTTGTTATTTTTGCCTTAATATTTACCATGCTTTGGCAAGCAGCGCAATAAAAGATAATCTGTGCCCAAATTTAGTCATACAGTCGGTAGATAAAGAAATCCTATTTTGAAGACTTGAATAGATTGGAATGATGTAATTCTTTTTCGTCTTCAAGGATTTCAAGTTTTATTATCAATTTATCCACTTGAACCAAACTCTCCGAATCAATTTCTTCTAATGAAATTAAAAATTATTGATCTTATTTCTAATTACAAAATTAAAAATACTAATTTTTCTTACTAAGAACAAGTAATTGAAAATTACTTAATTAGAATCTTAAAAATCTATTGCAATAATTACAATATCAAAACTTAATAAATTTATAAAAATATTTATATAGATTAGCAATGAAATTATAACATTTTTTAAAAATTTTATGATAATTTCATTTTTAAATATAATAATTGATTAAAAATTGTGGAAAATTAAGTCATTTTTGGATAATTTCTACATAGTAAATAAATTATTTGAAATCAAATGCAACAAATTTAATTTATAAATTTTACATTTCTTATAAACATCCGAATGGAATTAAATTAATTTAATAAATAAAATATACAGTGGAAGCTCCTTATTCGCGGTTGAAACAATTGAAACCAATATCTTCGCGGCAGTGGTGTAGCTAGAGGTATTTCCGCCCCTCACATAAATTGAAAACATAAAAAATCAAAGTCGTTTTTTTATTATTTCCGTGCAATTGTCTAGTAAAAAGAGTAATAGCGATGAATTATGCGTAATACAAAAAGGCGATTTTCATAAGATTTGGCCTCAAAAGAAAATTTTATATAGAAATATCACTTATTTTGGAGAAAAATACCGCCCCTAAATTATACCGCTCGGGACATCGAAAAAATAAAAGAATTATTAGAAGAACTAAATCCTTCTTTATGAAAAATAATATTTACAATTTTTAAACCATTGCAAAAACGTTTAGATCATATTTAATCATTATGGCAAAATATAATTAATAAAATTGAATTTACATACAAATTTGTGATAGTTTTTTTTGTCATCACTGTATTTCTTTAGAACGTACCTCCGCGAATAAGGAACTTTGACTGTAATCTAATTGATTTATAAGCAGATTATGGTGGGACCTACAATTAATTTTATGATTAAATTTAAATGATAAATAAATTAATTTACGCAAAATGCGATTATATAGAATTATTGTTGAATAAATTGATTAAAATCAAATGCAAATAACAATCACCATTTTATAAAGTTTCACAATGTGTGTAGATTATTAATTTCAAATTACTTGATTAAAATTAATTACAAAAAACATAATATTTCTAAACCAATACTATTCAAAAGGCTGATTTACAATTTCAGAAAAGATCCAATAGACTTAATAAATAAGGAAAAGGATAAAAATGATTAATTTTTCCATTTCAAATAAAAAGCCTACGACATTTAATATAAAAAATATAAATTCATACAAAAAAATTCTAAAAAACGAGTAATATTTTTTTAAATAGATATTTTCATCTGTATGTGATTCAAAAATTATAAATTTACTTTAATTACAATTAACATTTTTGAAATTTTACAATATAGTAGATCGATTATTTCAAGTAAAATGATAATAAATTTAAAAAAAAACAAAAATTACTAAATTATTTTTTTAAATACAAATTAAAAATATAAGAAAAAATCCAATAGGAATAAAAATTCAACATAAAACAGTCAACACAATTTGATTATTATTTCAATCAAATGCCGATTTCTTTATCTACAGACTGTACTTGTTATCAATCCAAACGGGACTCGCTCACTCACCTTTAGCTGCGGCAAGTCCAATTCGGCCAAGTCCAGCGCATTGATCTGGAGCGGCGTATGCAAGAGCGACAGCAGCAGCCTCGAGTAGACGATCGGCGCCTCCACCCCCAGTTGCTCCAATTGCTGAATTAACCAATCCGAGATGACGTTCACTGCACAAACCGACACCAACTGTGGATACTTCATGCCTTTTTGTTTGTTATCAGAGTTTGTTGTGTGTGCGCGCGTTTTTGGCCAACAACGATGAGGCGATTATTACATGAGAGAAATGACAAAACGACAAATATTAGAAGGTTTAATCTTTCAACACCAAGTCCTCGTCGCCAGAAAAACATTCGGTTAGCAATTTTAAATGCAATCAATTTTAGAAGAAGAAGCCACAAAACCATCCACGATCAATGAAGAATAGAACAAGAAGAAGTTGGTTAATTGAGCACTTTTGTTTGCGCAAAACAATTAGGTTAACTTGATAAGATTCCAAACGTATTTCACAATAATTTTATGATAATAAACAATGATAAAATGATTAATGTCTTTCGAGATATAGAAAAAGGAAAAAATAAAAATTCATTGACATTTTTAAGACAAAAAGATTCAGTTATTAAATCCACAGCTCTTAAAATCTGAATTTAATGAGAAGAACAATTTGAAATAAATGAATCTCTTGTCTATTTAAATGCGAAAAAATAATAAAATCAATAAATTTAATT
Organism: Clogmia albipunctata; assembly: GCA_001014945.1. Classification (NCBI taxonomy): domain Eukaryota; kingdom Metazoa; phylum Arthropoda; class Insecta; order Diptera; family Psychodidae; genus Clogmia; species Clogmia albipunctata. Next base: position 7,370 of record JXOV01032580.1, read on the forward strand.
ACAAAATATTAACAAAACTAAATAACATGTCGAAATCATTAAAAGATAATTTTTTTTAAATCGAAAAACATAACTCAACAACATGAGGAAACAACCATCATAAATTTTTTTTTAAAAACTGAAAATGGTCTTATTTTATTTTTAATACCCTGAATCATAAAGTTTACTTAAAAAGTACCGTAAATATTTACTGTATAAATTGTGATCTTCCGGAAAATGCGATAAATAACAATTAAAACACATTTATATGAACAAATTTATCAAATTAAAAATAAACAATTCAATCAAAATGTAAAAAAACAAAAACAAATTATCAATATGTACAAAAAACAAATTTCAAAAGGCCTCCTAATTGAATTTGCATTTTTGAATAATTACATTTTAAATTGAAGCATAAAATAATGATTTTAATAAAGAAAAATAAAGCATGAATGAATAAAATGGCACAAATTACAATAGATAAAGAATAACCAAAAGTCACTCACCTCAGCACTAAGCCTTGCACTCGATCTCATTCACCAAACTGTGATTGATGAATTCCGAGATAAACACACACAAAATTAATCTGATTCACTTCCGTATCCTTTGCAATGTCGAACTATGCCTTTGTCTGATAGCTAATCGGGATCAAGTCCTTGTCACGCCAAAAACTCTGCCACAACTGGACTCTTGGATTGTTGGTTCTGGCTGGGAAGGCTCTATTCTTCTTCTTTCTCTTTGCCTTTCTGCTTCTTCTGTCTCACAATTATCGGGCCTTTCTTTTCCCCATTTAGGATTGATAACGTAACGTGTGTGTGTGTGTGCCAACGGCAAACGGACTCTCGACCTTGTCTTACTTTCTCCCTCTTTCACTCGATGATCATCCAAAAATGTGGACTTTTGTTGTGGTGTTGGTGTGAGAAACGTAAAAAGTTTTGCGTTAAACTGCGGCTTGGCCACAAATTTTCCACAAAATTAGAGCAAATGATCCTCTGCCCTTTTCTTCTTGATGATGATGATTTCAGAATGATCGTAGTATTAGTAGTTGTTAAACAAATCTCTCTTTATCAGGGGATCGAGGATCTTCAAAAGTGTGTACGTGTGTGTTGGTAATTTTTTTTGAAGTTTAATTTAATTTTTAAAATGGGTTACAATTGTTCGCCATTTAGTCATGATGATCGTCATTGATCAATAGGATCATCATCAATTCATCGCGGATTTGACGATCTCTATCAATTTCAGACTTGTAGATCACTTGGTGATCGCCGATCTTTATGTCGCTTGGCTTTTGCTCGGTTTTCTTCTGCTGTTGCTGCTGATCTTCAAACAGGTGACAATTCGGCAATTGCAATTGGTGGTCGCTCCAATGCGTACAATACTGACCAACGTCGTTATCGTTGTCCCCCAAATTCCAAAGCACTGATCTCTTCTTTTTATGTACGATCAACATGGTTACTTCATTTATTTTTTATTTTCTGTTAAAACCGTCTGTGCATTTAATTTCGATCAAAATTAATATTTCATCAACCAAATAGTAGATAAGGAAAACAAAAGTTTAGATTATTTATAGCAAAAAAAAAACTAGGGAGGAAAACAAAACAATAATTTGATGCGCAATATAACTGTTCTAATAAAGCATCAAGGCGATATATATTTAATAAATATGATAATAAAATACAACGTTATTAATGTGACAATTTCAAAATATTAATTTTATATAACATTCAATATAGATTATTTTAAACAAATTCAAATTATACGATATATGTTATAGGTAATAAAGAAAAGAAAAAACAAAATATGGAGAAGGAAAAAACAAAACAAAATTTAAATCAGAGTGCTAGATTGAGTTCAATCAATTTTGGAGTTTTGGGTTGTGTGTTGGTTACAGTTTCTTTTGATTGTAATCTCCCTCACAAACGGGGGGATCTATGGTCTTGGTTATTGTTGGTTTAATTAAAAAATCCCTCCACCTTTTTGCATATTGTTGGCCGATGATTTTCGCTATCGATTCTGATGCGAAAATTAGGTTTGTTTGTTGATTGATCGTTGTTGATCACTTATGTGACTTTGTTTTTAAATCGTCTGATTATGACAAACAACCTACTTAGATCGTCATCGTTGTTCGGTCTGTCTCGCTTTCGGCAGTAGTGCACTTTTCGCACTTTGACCTTATGTTTGGCGACAGTCGACGACGGCTACTACGATCACCCACTAACACCACTACACGCACACAAATTTCCACCGATCAGCTGCAACGAAACAGAACGCGTGACAAAGGGGATGACGTCACTGTTTCTTCTCTTTTGTTTTTTTTCTTCTCTTCCGATGTGTTTGCTACCGAAAATGCAATTATGTACAGCGATAAGACGAAGGGTGTTTTTTGCTCTAATAATCGGGACAAATTGGCAAATGATGACGAATGTTTCCCTTATCCTTATCGCGAGAGACTCCTAGTGTCTGGATTGGGTGATAAGGAGGAGGCTGCTGGGTTTATATGATGATGATGTTGCTGTTGTTGGTGTATGAACAACGACGCTTGTCGTCGTGTTTTGTGGTTATCTACAAAAAAATGAAACACAAAATGACTTTATTATTAGAATAAAAATCCGATTGTTCATGCACTTTATCTCTAATTTTGTGTGTCACTTCCCAAATCTTTACACATTTCGGTGATTGAATTTTATACCATTTATTCGTGTGCTGCTGGCTGTGGAAATGGGCGCGAGCGCTTGCTTGTAACTTTTCTCTGGTATCATTATTTCCTGATCGTTAAAACGAGCCAGTGCGGCCTTGGATGGCCAACAATTGCAATTTACGTAATACGATTCGTACTATTTTGAGTAGGATTATTACGCTTTTATTATTTCATTAATTTGCATTCGTTATCGTTAATATAGTTTTAATTATCTGGATATAATCAATTATTTCAATTTAAAGATAGAGACCAAATTAGTTATTAATCGTAGTAAAATACAAATAATAATATTAAATATATCAAATGATTTTATCGGTGTTTTTTAAAATTATTTTATGGATTGATATTAAAATAATATGGAATAAATGGGGAGAAACTAGTAATAACTCAAATTAATATCAATAATTAGGGGCAATCATTCAGAAAATTGTCTACAAATTTAGAAAAAAATACAAAATTTTAGATTTTTAACTTGAGAATTTTCATTTTTTGCATAAAAAACTGATTTTATGATTGTTAATTACAAATTTATTACGTACTAATAAATATGTAAGTAACAAATACAGAAAATCACAATTTTCTTGTTAGAAAAATTCTAATTGGAAAACAGCATAGAAAATCCTACAAATGAAATCTTTTTAAAATAATGTCGACATAAGGACCCTATTTTATGGAAATCTGTTCATTTTTGTTAATTTTTCACTCGCATTTCGACGATAAAAATATTGGAAAGCACTTGACCCTGAATTTGGCGGTCACTCAACATAAATGCATCCAGTTTTTCCACCAAAACCGAGAGCAAAATAAACGTGAATCACTCACTTTTAAAGACTCCCCGACAAAAAGGCGCAACACACCATAAAAGCAAATCATAGCAACCGAGAGGAGATAATGACCGATTCGATTTAATTTTCATTTGACTCTTTGTCGAGTGATTAAACAGAAACAGACACAAAGTGAGACGCAGTTTTCCTCCTTTGTGTGATCGCGCGCGCTTATTGTGTCTGGTGTCTGGATTTTCCCCGTCAAATGTGCAATTGAAAAACTCCAAATCACAATAATAATAATAAAACAAAACCTTTATTGCATCATTGAAAAATCACAACAACAACTCTCGGACGACGGGGAAAAGCGCTGGCATCCGTAATTTCACCACAATTGCACCACATTGCGTAGCTCGTGAGCTCACTTTCAAGTTCAATCACCGAAAAAACAACAATTACAATTTGGAAGTCTCGCCAGAAAAACAAAAAAAACGTAAAAATGGCGGGGGGAGAGTGATGCAAATATCGCGCTGTCACTTTCGTAAAAAATGAAAATAATTTCTCGCGGATTTCCGCTCTTAAAATGCACCCCCGATTTGCACAATATCTGCAATCGGTGGCTGGATAAATTGACTCACTCTGAACACTATTTTCACGCAATTTCTCACCTTTAAACGCGATTTTCCATCACCTCAATTTTCCACTAGATATAATAATAATAATATATATAATATTATTAGTATAGACATATAATATTTGTGTTTTCAATAATAATAATTTATGTGTTGTTTTTCGCGCCAATTAACTTTTTGAAAAAAAAATCACTTTTTAAATAATTTTTATTCACAAATCCGTTCGTTAATTGGGCTAGCGACTCATTTTTGAAGGCAAAAAAACTTAAGTAATTAAAAAGATTTGTTTCGAAGAAGAATTTTGTTGGGCCAATTTATTTAAACGTGATTTTCTACAACTCGCGCTCAAATTTGAATGGAAAATAGTTTAAAAGTCACACTTAAGGAGTGCGGGAAAAGACGTAACAAGGAGGATTTAATTTTTTTTCAAGAACCAAATCGAGTCTTTTATGTTTCGTTAAAAATCATCATGAAACATAAAATGNTTTTGTTGGGCCAATTTATTTAAACGTGATTTTCTACAACTCGCGCTCAAATTTGAATGGAAAATAGTTTAAAAGTCACACTTAAGGAGTGCGGGAAAAGACGTAACAAGGAGGATTTAATTTTTTTTCAAGAACCAAATCGAGTCTTTTATGTTTCGTTAAAAATCATCATGAAACATAAAATGGTTTAAATAAACTCACATTACCTGGGGTTATCAAAGAATTTCGTTTTTTAATCTCGATTTTGCACAGTGGAACATTTAAAATAAATTTTATTTAAAATGTTCCACTTTATTTAATAAAATCGACTTA
>JXOV01032671.1:0-54151 GCA_001014945.1 Clogmia albipunctata
CATAAATTAATGAAAGCAAGTACTTTTTAAAATTGGAAAAAATAATTTTTCTTGTGATATTGGTGTCTTCGGACCTTGACATAACTACACCTTAAACTACAGTTATATCCATGGTAAATTGACCCTTTACTGGCAGACATTCCCGATGTATTCTTATTGTACTCGTATCAAAGTGTTTATGAACATTTGACAAATTTTTGCAAAAGTTTGTTTTAAAAATAATAAAATAACCATTTTAAAATTATTAACATAGATAACTTTATTAAATTTAAAAGTTTAATCACAGCTGGGATAATTGTTCTTTTTACAATGTCATTTATCATTTCATATCAATATTTGGTTCGTAGGGTTTTGTGTTTCTGTCTTCTATATTGCAGTTCAATGGCCGCGTCGAGGCTGTCCTAAAAAGGTCTCGATGGTGTTTGTCTACCTGGGACAGAAACTGTAATAGGGGAAGAGGTGGCAATGGATTGAGAAGAATCGCTTGGGATCAGTCTTCAGGTCAAATCCGTCGATTTTGACCACGTTCCAGACGCCGCTCTTGTTCTTGGCGTAGCTGAACGAGACCTGGTCCTGGAACGTCTCCGGCCGCAGGAACCCCATCGGCTCCAGGTGGGAGTGGAACTGGTCGATCACAGTCAACGGGGTCTTGAGCATGTGCTCTATGATGAATCCCATAGTGACATCATCGGGAAAGCGGATCTTGTTGGCGATGCTGGCAAACCTCCCGTTGCCTGCGATGGGACGCATCTTGTGGGCCAACGCTCTAGAAATGCAGACGCCAGCACCGCCTGTACCGAACCAGAAGGTCACATTCTTCTTGTCGCTGGCCGAGGAACTGCTACTGATGGCGTTTTGGACCGTAGTCTCTGTTATCAGTTGTTTCTGCAACGAGAAGACACAAAATCAATTATTAATATAAATATTTTCGACTGGTCCGAAGACAGACATGGTGTGTTTGTGTTATCTTAAGAACTCGTTTTAATTGTCAGCAGTGGGTGAACTTGAGAGTAACTGGCAAAAAGCGCCGCAAAGTTGTCGCCCGATTTGCATATTCTTAACCAAGAGGAGAATAATGTAATCAAAATCAATAAAATTAAATGACAATGGGAGTGCCGCAGCCGCCGCCAAAACCGTTTCTTTGCATCTTCCAAACAGCTTTGCAAATCCGATGACCAGCAAAGCTTATATATCAGGAAAAGAAATGTCTTTTGTGGACTCTATTTTCGCATTATACACACCAAAAGACATCCATTTTAATAGATTCCGATATATAAATGTTTATTGTTTTTGCGACACCATTTTCAATAGTGATCAGTCAAAATTTACGATCACTTTGCTGCTATTTTGAATTAAACCAAGAAATATGACATAACATAGAAATTTTTGGGAAACTAGTTATTCCACATTGATCTTGTGCAATTCCATAAAATATTGGGTCTTAAAATTAAAATCATACAATGTGGTTTGTAAAAGATCAGTCATAAATTGATCGCGCCTTTATGAAATTTACTTGTCATATTCTAATTTTAGACAACAAAAAAGCAGAGAACCAGAGTCGGGGATTTAAAAAAATTAATTTATAACAAATACCCCCTCCGTGTCAAATCAATTCCGACAGGTATTTACCAATTCTGAGCAACAATAAATAAAGATCATTAATTTATTGATCGTCCACTCCATATCATCAAAAAGCGCACATTATCGAGGAATTTTAATAATTTTTTGATTGAAATTAATTCGTTATTAAATTACACCGGTCAATCGAATGACGGAAATGTGTGTGCAAAAACACAAGACACGGGGGAATCAACATCTCTGGTCAAATCCGCAATTCAAGACGAAACCAGCAGGACACCGGCTCTTTTTAGCGGGCGTCAACCAATATGGGCTTGTTCCAAGGGGCATCTCTGTCCCCAAGAAGGCACTCTCTTGATCTCTCTGGTGTCAGATGGCATTTGAAACCACGACGGGGGACCGCGATTTGGACCATATTAACGCTTATTTATCAGACCCAATATCTAGACTCGTCTTCTTCGCGGGCTAAACAATTGAAATGTTTCGGTCCAGCAGCGACGGAATTCCGATTGTCACTTCGCGTGGTGGAGACAGGTCAGTTAGAGAAAAAAAGGGAAGAACAAAACTCTAGTGGAGTGGAGAGCACATTCACGGGTAGACGGGACTGGTAATTTAATTACAAAAGGCGACATTTGTAATGCGATGAATATAATTTGGAGTCTCGGTTGTAAATTAGATTTGGACGTGACTCTGGCTGGAAAATGGGTTTCGATACGCCAAGTTAAATAGATGATTTCATCGGGTTCAGGCCGCGGCACCAAAAAATGCCGGTCCATCGTTTCAAAAGACCAAAAACTTGGCCCAAAGACCGTACTGTTCCAATGTTGCTAATGAGAAAGAAAACAATTTGGAATACATTTTTTCAGGAAATGAGAGCCAGAACTTTTTTTCTTAATTCAATTGTGACCAGGACATGCACGAAGCGGGCCCAATTAGCCGCGGCAATTAAAGCCGTTCCACCAGATTTCGACCATTGAAGAAATTCTCATTCTTGAATGAAATCTTGGCTCGGTTCTCAGGGAAGATAATTACAAGCATTTCGCTCCCGAAGATGATAATTATTTACGATGATGACGACGACTGATTCAATTGGCATTGCGACATCGTTAATTTTCATTAATAAAGTCCAAGACCGAGCATTTCTTGGTCGTGTGTGTGTGTGTGTCTGTGCCAGGGAGAGACTGCACTGGTCACAAGGCAGGCACGACGACGATGGTCATTTGTGGGAAGAGAGGCAACACAACATACATAAATCCGCCTCTAACCGGAGATTTATTGCAAACTGTGTCCATTTTTAATATTTCAGCCCATTGTCGCCCCTCGTATTTAGGAGGGCAGGTACGGGAACGCGCCACAACTAAAATCTGTTCCATCGCGAATATAAATTTCAATCTACTCTCGCGTCCAATGAATGCAAATAATTTATTTTTCACTTTAATTGCAATCGAAATAAATTATCAGTTTTGTCCGGTCGTTTTTTTGTTGTTTATTTACAATAGTGTGGCGTGCTTGTCGCCACAAATAATCGCCCCAACTCTTGGCCCACCTACATCTGGACTGGTGAGTGTCGTAAATGTGGTCCAGTTCGAAAGTGAACGGGTTTTTGCAATCATCATAAAAAGAAATCGGAAAATGGTAAACTGCAAGAAAAGTGCTACATTTTTTTGATTTAAACGTTTTACTTGTCGGACGGACGAAGACAAGACTTGCTGGACATAATCAGAACATATAGTCAGACGACCAAGGAGTGTTTCACCAGATCGTCTCGTGGTTTCACCGCATCTCTCAATCGCTCTCCGGCGAGAGAGACAGACACCGCCGCATTCAAAAATTAAAATTCCAAAATGTTAATCAAAGATTAATGGTTTTCAAGAACGGTTTGTTGCTTGCGTGCTCCCTTCCTCTTGCTCCCCTTTACCCCCCTCGTTCAGATTTGTCTCTACCTTTTCTCCACACAGCTGTGCTTGGCCGATCTCGTATTATTGATATTACTATTATTATTATTATAATAGTGTTGCCGGAATAAAAAATTGCCTTATGATAAAAATCAATTTTGGAAATAATAAATAGTTAAACATTCAACGGCAGACACATAACGTTAACATATAGACCACGATGGATTGTGGACTAATGAAGGAGCATTCAGAAATATGGCCAAAGAAACAATTTTTTACTTAGCCATAAAATTACATTAGTTTTGATTTTTAAACAACGGTGGTGCTATATCCTATGAAGAGTATAATATATAACATTTTCTTATCTATTGGAACTTTAAAATTTTGGTAATGTATAAAACGGTCTCAGATGTGTTAAGATAGTTACATTTCAAATAAGTTTATGAATTCAAAATAAATTTATACAAATAAGTCTATGCGACTTTATATTTTGATTATAGTTTGTAAATTATTTCAATTTAATCCCGTCAACCAACTAATCCAGAGGTTCCCAAAATGTGCGCCGCGACGCCCTGGGGCGCCGTAGAAAGTATGCAGGAGCGCCGTGAATCTCCTCGTCTTCTAACCTGTATTAGAAGAATCCCAGTCAGCTGAGGATCTCAACTACCAACTGACATGAGAGCTGAACACACGGCCTTGCTGTATGTTCAAGAAATCTTTTTAAAAAAAGAAAATCAGTTTTATATTATATGAGAATTACTATTTGTTACTATCTAGCTAACATAAGTTGTATTTTTGTTATTACCTACTTAATTTATCATACAGGGGCGCCGTGGCTAAATTTTACTTGTGTAAGGGCGCCGTGGGTTGAAAAAGTTTGGGAGCCCCTGCACTAATCACATAGCCACTTCCGAAAGAGCCTTGATCTAGACAACGCTATGCAGAAATACGAAAGTCGTTTCTGTGACCATATCAACTCGTTCATATCGCTGGGGTAAAAACAATTAAAACAATAACAGCAAAATAAAAGCAGAATGTAAATGGATTTATTGATTGAAATTTATCAACAAGGTGACAAGAACGACGTTTCCTAACCATATTTTTAGTTCCTGGGGCAGGGCACAACTTGACACTGACAAATTAAACCGATTCTCTAATGGACACCGATGTGGGAGAGCTGCTCCACGATATGCAATTAGAAAACGAGGTAAATGCTACTCACTTTGTCTATGGTGATCTCGAGCGGTGATGAGATGCTGGGTTTGCCCAGGTACCAGTCCTTGGCTGGCGAGTATTCATCAAGCAGCCGGACCAGGCGTGGCACATTCACGTAATTGTCGTCATCAAAGTGGCAGAACCATCTGAAAAATTGGCAAATGTAAATAAATTAATTTAATTAAAGCGGGAATTTGTCGCCAATAAATTAGTGCCAAAAATTATCAATAGATTGGGATCTCTCGGGAGGAGTCAATAGGTCTCCACAGCTAATCGCCGCCTGTCGATTGGACGTTTGGTGGTAAAATATGTTTTCATGTCCAATTTCTTAAAAATCGATTATTTTCAATTAAAAAAGCCATTAATTTAATGGGGAAGACATGGGATGATGATGATTTTTGTCGAGTTTGGACATTGTTGAAAAATTGATTTTTGGAGCTTCTTTTCTACCAAGACCTCATCCAAATAGAAAGACGCCCATGCTGTGCACATTTGTATATGATTAATCGCCAAATTTGTATTCAAATTCAATTTCAACTTTTCTCTTCCACACCAGATTATTTGGCATGCCTTGCCTTTGCCAGTCAATGTAAAATAATTTCATTATTTAACTCTTTTAATTGACTTATGTTCTGGGTTGTAATGTAACTTGGTTATAAACCATATACTAATTAATTTTGCGGTTAGTCACATTTATGTTTAATAAATGTATATATGAATGAATTAAAACAATATAAATTTATTTAAAAAGCGAGTCAATTTGCATTTCAAATCAATTCTAATAAACAATTCATGCAAGCTCATATACGAATATTTGCAATAAAATCTAATCTGTGGTAATATTTTTGGACAGAGAATATTAAATCCATATCAAAAGTCCATTTGCGGATAGTGTCTTCGATTAGACAATGACCACAACCCTGGCTGATAAATCACGTCAATTTATGGTGACAAGAATATAATGGAAAAAAATTGAATTCTTCCACCTTCTCCTCCTCCACCACCTCCTTAGTTTGGCTAGAGAGCCAATTCTTCTTGGCGATGACAGACTACGGAATGGCCGTCATTATTACGGAATTAATTTTTCTTGTATGGTATCGGACGACGCGTCTGGTGTTTATGCATGCATAATGGCTGAATGATGATGAGGCGATGAAGAAGTTTTAAAAGGTGGATAATAATAAATTCTTGTTAACACCACCCACAAACTACTGTCTGGTCCAAGAACACTGATCCATCAAAGTAACATCTCCTCACCTCTCCATCCACCACTCCGCACCTTTCACTGCCTTTGGTCTAATTGTGATCTTTTGCAGACTCTCGCGCTAAATTGTCTCCACTTTAAAGTGGTTTTGTTCGATTATAATGCCTCTTTCACCGATTACAAGTCAGAGAGATGAGGACAGGAGGAGAAAAAACAAAAATCGTAAATTACAGTCCATAGCTCTATGTAATTCCAATTTTTATGCGCCGGCCAGTCCGTAGCTGAAATTTATGATTCCACAGATTCAGGTCTGATGGATTGGATTTACGCTGAATGACGGCGTAATGAATTAAAGCGGAGCGAAATTATCCACTGGAGAAAGGTGAAAATTGCCATTAACCGACGGGTAATTTTATTTGCTCAAACATTAAACAAATATCCAACCAGACAGGCATCGGCAGTAGATTAGCTACAGTCAAAGTCTGCTAACAGATTGGTTATACAATGTTCAATTCTATGACGTAGTGAATACTAAAACCAATTTTTATTATCCTTATTAAATTAAGGAAACAAGAAGTGCTTATTAATTTTTCTTTTAAAAAGGAACGATTATTAAAATCTTTATAATTTAAGCCCTACAATTCTTGCTACAATTTAAATTTTGAATAAGTTCAAAGTCACTGACGTCACTTTTAATAATATTTTATACATCTATTCTGTAACTATTGATTCCAAACCAGCAAAAACACCTAATAAGTTATTTAATTGTAGCACAAAAGAGACTGTAAAATGACTTTTTCCCAACCGACAATATATTAGGCCAGCAAATTATTGGTCATCTCGCTGCCATTTCATCGTCCGACCTAATGAGATGTCTCTGGTGGACACTGACAAATCCCTTGTTATTGCACCGCGATTTAACACGGGCCGTGCTCAGGTAATTTGTGCAAAAAATAGTGAGAGCAAAACAGCGGGATTTCAATTTCGAACCGACAGTCACTCATTCCGTCACTATTAATTTTACGGCGCGCGATTTTATTCTTTTTCCTTGTTGCGGTTATCACAATTGAAGAATCGCACATTACTTAAGGCCCATTTGAAATCGCAGTGACCCGTGCCGCAGTCGTTGGTGTATTAGAAAATTGATTTTTGTTTTTTTAACTCCTTACCGCATCTGAATGCAAAACACGAATCTAATGTGATTGTAAGACGAGGAATTTAAATTCTTAACATGGAGGTGGTTTCGCTTTTGTTGACCAGTCGTCTTATATGATAATTTTCACAGTAAATAATCGTACACAAAGGCCATTTCAATCATTTTGCGATCAAACTGCAGTAATTGGTCAGAAAGAGACTATCTCGCAAGCAGCAGTTATTTACTGAATTAGTCATGAACCGAGTCAATTAAAACGGGTAATTTTTGCCGGTGTCTAAGGTGAGCGACTTTAACAAAACGGGCAAGACATAATTCATCTTATTCTGGGTAATTTTTTGCAGCTTTTAAAGCGTATCTCTGCCAAATAAAATTCAAGTGACAACTGCCGTCAAGAAGTGGAGAGGAGCCGAGGACAAAAAACCCACTGCAAAACAGAAATGGCATTATCAATTTTATAAATCAATAACTTTATTTTGCAATATTTCTGAACTTCTTTTATTGAATTGTTCACAAAATTCAATTTTCTGTCGCCATTCCACTTTTATGGATTCTTTGCCTTTATCTCTCACTCTCGCTCCTGATACTGATGAATATTGGAATATTGTTTTAGAGTATCGGAGACCTGTATAAATTTAAACGTTTTCTATACCTGTCTGCATGTATATAGATAGATATGTGCCTTTATGCCTTGATGAGAAGTAGAGAATACGTATCGCATGATATTTCGAATTTATAGTGATATGAGGAGCGAGCGCGCGGGTTGGAAAAAAGTGGCTCAGAAAAGCTCTCTGGACCCAAAATTAAATGTCTTCGTGACTGGAATCCGCAAGATGAGATTGATTGATTCCTAAGCGAACAATTTAGCGGGACTGCGAATTGCGCCCCAAAAACAGACACTTGCTGAACTGGCAGCTCCGAGAACCCAGAGATAAACGCCGAGGAAATTCGAATCATGAATATATTTTGCCTCCTCTTATATTCAATTTTTAACCCGTTCTCAATAGCATTCGGTACCTGGATTGGACGACCGGAAAATCAAATTACTGTAACAGCTAATTGTGAAAGTCAATATGCCACTAAAAGGGTAATTTATTAAAAATTTAATTTACTTCGCTTTATTGACCGTGACTGATTGAGCTCGATTATAATTGTCTGTATAAATAGTTTCAATCTAGAAACACGCATACACGGCGAGAATATTGCTCGAACAACCCACACCCACCGCACCCATTTTTCTGGACCAACCGAGGTCTCAGCTGGCCTCTATTATATGGCTAACTAGTCATATGTATTACGAATAAAGGCCTTATAAAACAAGAATCGATCAAACTTAATTATTGTATCTAAACTAGTATTAATCATATTTATAAGGTTGGACCAATTGTTTCATATGATTACAAAAACTCAATATAGAATAAATGGACATATGTATAGTACTTTTTCGTTCTTAACCATTCAAAATTTATGACAAGACCAGATACTTGATTTTAATTGGGTGGCATTGTCTGAATTGTTATAAAATCTATATTGTCTTCCATTATACTTTTATTGGACGCTAAGGGAGACAATAATCGATTAAGAGACTATAACTAAAAGTAATTACAGAATGGGTTGTCCCAGCTCAATGTAGGCGAACTAAAAGCGGTGACTTTCTAATAAAGTGTTGCTAAAGGAAATGTACGAGCAGCAATCGGAAAGCGATTCTAATCTCTAGTGGCCCAGCTCTTGGCTTAGAAAAGCATAAATAATCTTTCAGGAGAGTGCAAAGTAACAGTTCTTTGCAATTGTGATAAAGAGTGGAGAACTAACAATTTCCAATGATTTCCTCTCCACGAACCATGTACGAGTTATATTTTAAAAGCAAAAATCTGTTACTCTTTTAATCAGTAAATTATCAATGGTTACGACAAATCGCTCAGATGTCGTATGTGTATTTTTTCTTTTAGATTTATCGGTAAGAGAGTGTTACCATTAGAAATGCAGTTTTTACAAGCAACAGGAAAGTCGTAAAAATCCGGTCACACTAGCCTTGTAATCTGTGGAGGCACCCAGAGACCGTCCCTCCTCTCTTTTGCCACTAATTTATTATTCGCGTTTTAATTACTTTTTAATTGCAGCCTACTAAATAATAAAGTTTCTGTCTGTTTAATGGCTTCCACCAATCTATCGAGCTTTGAGCCGATATCCAGCTCGCAATCGCAATTGAGCTGGTTCATGTAAAATATCCATTTCAGACTTATTACACGGGCTTTAAAAGTTGGATTATATGTTTTACACAGTGCCACAGTTAATTGACATGGTTTTGATAAAAATCGATCTCAGTACGTCGCGACTGGCTTAAGTTGAATGCAAAATGGGCTCTGATTGACTTGAGTCATGGCTAATTTACTTTTCGTTCAATCACACTCGACCCACCTCTCCTCAGTCCACTCTCTGAGGCCGGGCGGGTGTCACCAGTTGCAGACTATTTATTTAGATAGAATGGCAAAATAGCAAGAAAAGCACTTTTTTCTGACAACTCGAGAAAAAACAAAACACAATTAATAAAAGGCAGCTGCTGTTGTTGAATAAATCATTTTTAAATCAGCCAACAACGATAAATTTCCTCCTCTCTGTTGCATTACTTCTTGGACCAAGATTTCTCCTGCACTCTGTTTCATTCTTTGCATACAAACAATAATACCAAAGCCCCTTGCAGCACTGAATCAGCGAAATCGAGCGCTTTAATCGGCAAAGTTTAAGGTTTGTACATTTACGAGTCCATATTATAGCTTTAAGGTAGGCGCGAGTTCAATTTAACGTACTCGTGTGCAATGCAGAACACAGTGTGGATATAGGTAGGAGATACGATTTGCAATTCTATCTAGAAACTCCATTACTTTGCCGCTGATCACGTGCCACAAAGGTTTCTCGGGGTCACCAATGGGCTGCGCCGTTGCATTTAAAGGAAACTTTGTAAACTCGATTAGATGTTTTATTAAACAGATGTTACTATTAAACTTTTAGTAAATAATAAAGCGGAATCGTTTTTAAAATACATACTAGAAAAAAGATTTTGTGAAAAAAAACAATAGAAAAAAACAATTTTAATCCTGTCATGAGAAATGTAATACAATATGAGAACATGGTTTTGTGATAACTCATTTTATCGCATTATATTTCACGTTTATTCTTATTCAACTTTAATTTCATACAATTCTTTAACATATTTTATCAGATGTTTATCTTTAAGCCACAATCCACATCTTCTCCAAAAAGATGCGTCATTAGATGGATTAATCTTACTGTTTATTTTATTTTTTTAAATAGGCATCTGTCGTATAACATTTTTCTGACAAATATTCGCACATTAAAAACTTACGTCTCAATTTGGCTATTCCTTGCGATTTATGGTCACTGAAATATGAGATATGTTTCTTCGATTTTTTGCAATACTCCCATGTCTTAAGCCGTAAATAAATAACTGTCTCCCGATTGGATAAAGTCTTCTGCCTCTGATTCAGATAATGAAATGCAACAACGTGATCTGTCCTTAATAATCCCATTGTCCGTGTTCGACACTTTTAATCGACTTTAAATGATTATTTATTGGCACAATAAATGGACAATTTAATTCGTGATCAAATTACCGATTTTGGATGGCCAGTTGGTTGACCTTGTGCATAAAAAACCGATGTTATCGTACCGAGGTAATAAAGGTATTTTCAGTTAGTCGAAACGAAAATCGGAATTTGACAATTCCGGACGTATGAGACGGAGATCGCGAGATCAAGATCAACATCTTCGAATGTCGATTAATTCGAACGTCATTAAACGGGATTAAAATTAAAGATTCTGTTAATTTTTATACATTTATTCCTGAGCTTCGTGTCTTATCGGATTAAATAACATCCGAATTTCGATCATAAATGATCATTCTGTCGATCGATCAGTCGCCTTTCATCTCAAAGCCAAGAAAAACTTTGTTGATTTTCAGATAAATTAAATTTAAAAGTGATTTGATCCACTAGAGTGCGGTCTGGTCACTCAATCAAGCCATTTTTCATTGGAACACTTCTAATCTGGACCCATGGCAGAATTGGGGCCGTTTGATGGGTCTGGTCGAAAGCTGAAACCGCTTAGACTGATTACTTTATGACAGTGAGCTGATCCTCTACAGTTTTATGATCGTATAAACAGTGCGCGGAAAAGAACTAGATCTTTTTTTTCTCTAAAAACCATTGTCGAGTCATTTAAATAATATAATAAGAGCTGAGAAGAATTAGGGAATAATCGATTTAAATTATGATTTTTCTCTTTGATCATACTGGTCGGTCTTAATCCTCCCTTCTCCTCCTCCTTCTCCTCTCTGGACATCCACACGAGCAGCAGCATATAGAGAAACACTGAACTGTGGTATCCAACAAAAAAGTTAATGATCCCTCTTTAGGTTTCTTCTGTACTGAACAATGACGACTTGGCCCACAAACAAAAGTGTTCACCTTTTTTCCTGTGCGACCTGCGAGCTGTGTTAAATTAACAAATCACCATTTAGAAGACAAACGGCCATTGTTCGGCTACCAGAAGAGCCCGCCCCCAAAAGAATATTAAATTTGTGAAAAAGGCTTACCTCACTAATTAAGCAATTTCAGGCTGTCGCTCAACTTGATTTCTTCCGAGGACATAATCTGCGCGCGCACAATAATCAAAGGACGAGGAAGCGAGACCAAATCATGATCATTTTCGTTCGCCAGAGATTGCAATTTACATTTCATAATTGTAATCGCGATCATAATTTATCCCAATCCGGTTGCAGTTATAATTACATGCTAAGTGTTATGCGAAAGCTAATAAATTAGCCGCCTCTGTCTCTAAAGAAAATGAACACACAGTGAATAAATAACGTGAGCGGCTGCTGTAAATAATCCCCGACCTGGAGACGCTTTCCACGTACTCTTCGAGGCCGATTAACTCCAAGGGAGATGCACTCAACGCCGCCAGTTTGCATTTTTGCAGTAAGGTAAACAGTAACAATCAGAGACGACGGAAGACTCAGGAAAGAAGGCGGATTGAAAAGTCTACATTGTATTCTTATGAACTGAAGGTATATTTATGATGGCTAAAATTAGAGCATTCGCCAAATAAAACGATATAATTATATTAATTTTAATTTAATAATATTTACTTTGAGGCATAAAAACCATTAAAAGACTTTTAAAAAAATTGTTTCCTATAAATTGCATACATCTACATAAGTAGGATCAATATATATGATTGCGAAAATATTATCAATTCGCCAAAATTTGCTCAAGTCTCCAAACCAAAACCCGATTTGTAAATATGGCGTTGAAGGGATAAAGTTGCAATACTCTTAAGTCACCAGCTGTGCATTTTGGAGTTGAGACTCTTTCCGCCAGTTATACAAGGTAATCGGATTATTTGGTGCGGTTGCCGTCGGATTGAAGCTTTGACTGGAGCTCAGCGACCCTTCATGACCTGTTCTTGGTGCTGACGGAGCTCTGTATTTTACACAATAACGAAATTTGCTTGCATTTAAAAGTTAAATGTTTATTTTTGTGCAGTACGTTCTTGGCGGCAATAAGATGACTGTCCAGAATTAGGAATTCAAATTGAAGAGCAGTACAAAAAACCCCACCTACATTCGTCTCTGGGGAAAAACAGTATGTCATCACCATAGAAAGAAAAGAGACTTAAAGAACGAGGGACTCTTGAACTCTTAATTGTCATCGGTCAATTAAAATGCAATTGAATGTATCATTGGACACTCCCACTTGATTCATTAACTACAAATTCATATACAATATAATTCTTTGAGACAAGTGTTTCGAGGCTGTCATCTCCTCGACGAAATTAGTATCTGATTTAGAATACCGGCTGAAGATGTTTACTCGAACAACATTAAGAGCCGAACCTAAAATCTCTCAATTGTTGTGGTGATTCCAGGGCGATGGACAGTGATTGAATTAGTGAGGTGAGAGGGGGCGAAACTGCCGAAACCATTAACTAAACATTGCCTCCAGAAACAGACAACCATAACAACGAATTAATCCACATTTTCACTATAAATAAGTGGTTCAGGTCTTAATCTTTTAGGAACAATTATCAGATAGTTCTCATTTAGATTGGGGGCCATTTAAAATGTCAATCAATGAGTGCCTGGGTAAAGTTCAGTGGCTTCTTTACGCCTCGGGCATGGCACTATAACGCATTCTTCATTGGACCCAAAAGCACGAGTCATAACAAATGGTTGGACACAACCACAAAATCATTGGGAGAGAAATTTTGATCCAAAATCGAGGATTACTCTGATGGGACATGATGCAACCGTGTGGTCCACAAATCGAATTTTACGAAGCGATCTAACCTCGGCATTACTAATGATTACAACCCGAATTACTCTCGGACTCTAATCCTTTGTGGATTTTGTCTTTCATTCGTCGGATTATTATAAAGACATTCCACAATCACCTGGCGATTTGTTACCTGTTGCTTCTTAATTCCACGTTTCTCTGATTGTTCCGTCTTTCGCCCCCCTCCCCATCCGTGTGTATTTAATTGTATCATTATTGTATTTCTTTAAATACAGCCTATTATTATTAATGAAATTATGTTTAATATGAAATAATAAACCACCAGAAGAGTAAATTATTTTCTCCATACCGAGGATTCAGAAATAATTGGCTACCGCGCCAGCCATGTCGTTTGTTCTCTCTTTCGCTCTGTTCTGGTTCTGGCCTTCAATATTTCATTTGATAGACCAAAACCAATCTCTATTTAATACGGATTTAATCTCTAAAATATTGTTTAATTCTTAGCATTTCTTCGGAGCCGTACAGGTGGTGTTCTGCGCCAAGGAGAGTCGGTAAATCCTTCATTTACCCAATTTAAACGCCATAAAAACCGGCAGCATTAAAGTAAATAATGACACAATTACATTTTGTGGGCAATTTCTCTCTCTTTTTCGAAAAATTATAATTACTTTTATATTACAAAGTGCATGTAATTCAGTAATCAAGAAAACTGTTTTTATAATAGCAACAAAGTGTACCCTTGATCATGAAAATTATAGCTTCTGTTCTCTCCACTTATTAGAGTCGTTGTTCTAAAATAATTGGCCTAATGCTGGCGCGCCAATTTATTAAATTATCACAGAAGAAATTTACATTTCATTGTTTTGTGTGCGATAAAGGTAATTGCGAAAAAATGTGAACGACATCACAAAGATGGAAGAGATGTGTACAGGCATCGTCGCCGCTCGTAATTGATATAAATTCAGCTCGGTAGCGACACAATAAATGGACTGATTGGTATCTATTCCTGGCCTCTATACATCCATCTTTTTATTTTGCGAAATGAAAGAACTAGTTAACAAGGTTTACTGTTATATGCTCTTGATTGAAGGACAGCCATTGTTTAGGTTGACACTGAATAGCTTTTGCACTCATTTCCCCACTGGGAATGTGGAGAGAAATTATGAAATTGCAATAAACAGACTCTCTTGCGGAAGCTTTCCATCAAACAATTGCATTGACCGGAGCAATGGACTGCTAATAATATAATCTCTAGGTTGATTGTTCTGATTTAGACTCGTACATATTTGAAATACAGAGATAAAACCTACAGAAGAGAAGAGACACTCTCTGGTCAAATGGTATAAGTTCAACTATATTTTAAATGTATAAATTAAAAACAATTTTATAAATTGCATATATTTTAAAAATCTTTTTAAACATTAACTTTAACGGGAATTTTACAAAACTACGATAGAAATCGCCATTAGAGATAAGTCTATCTTAAATAAATAAAACCAAGTGTAGGTTTAATAGCTGAAGAAAGCTGTTTAGTTACAGAAAGATAGTCAATTCACTCAATAATTGACGCTATTATCTATTATCTTTATGTCCACTTTACTCCACTTTGCAGACGCGATTTCCCGTCGCCGTCGTTGCAATTTCTCGGCTTATAAAATCGCAATAAATTATACCTCTCTTTTATAACGAAATTAATTCGCAAAGAGAATAAACTGTAATTTAATCAGAAACATTTTTTGAATTTATAACTGTTAAACACACGTATGAGAGATTGGACGGGAGCGTCAGCATCTCTTTATTAAGATAAATGGAAGGATGCACCAAAAACACATAATTAAAGGAGTACCATAAAAGATAAATAGAAGTTATGACTGTTATTGTGCAGAGGAAGATTGTAGGTATATTTATTTTGTTCTTAAATTAATAGTTTAACTCAATTTTTGCAAACATTTTACCAATTGTATAAATAAATGTTATATATTTGTATGGACGACGATAAGAATCATAAATGGAAACGAGAAACTAGTTCTAGACGGCAGATGGAACGAGTCCAGTCAAGTGAGAAGAAAGATGGATGATGGGGAATAGCTAATAAAGTAACAAGTAGGAGCAGCAGCAGCAGCCGAGCTCAACAAAGATGGATTACGAGACGGGATCAAATGTCAGATCGAGATTATGTTTGCAGAAAAATGAGAGTATACGAATCCGGATCAATCAATAAACGCCCCTGCTAATTTTTGCAATCAGCCAATAAGTAGGATAATGAAAAGAGTGTGGCAATCGACAAGAGGAGCGCTTAATAAAATCCACCTGATTGTTTCTGCAGCTCCGCGAGTAGTCCAATAAATCCAACAATTTTATTGTGCAAATATAATTACGGTCAGCAGGATTTTTGCATCTTAGAGAAACACTTATCGGGCTGTAAAAATTGGTCTTAATTGCAACGGTGCCATAAACATAAAAAATTATTGAATAAAATTGTTAATTGCTTAATTAAGTTCGACCGCGAGTTGGATCGGATTCGTAACTGGCTCTAAAATTCCGGAGAATTTTAATTAAATCTACCTGATGGATGCAGACGACGGCTGGCACAAGAAGCGAATGATTGATCGGATTGCGAAGGTGAGTCACTTTGGCACAAAGCGCAGGCTGACTGAATCCGCGAAAATGCACGCCTGCCAAATTGATTTTGAATTTGTCACACCTACGAGCTGAGCTTTGGAGAGGTGTTTTGTCGGAAGTCATTGTGCAAAGGTACTCCTCTCAGAAGTCGGTGCATTTTATTTATCAATTAGGTGAGAGAAGTGGATGACGCCTGTCTCAAGCATCAGAAGTAGGATTAAGGCAATCAAGTCCAGCTCTCTTC
Source organism: Clogmia albipunctata (assembly GCA_001014945.1). Taxonomy (NCBI): domain Eukaryota; kingdom Metazoa; phylum Arthropoda; class Insecta; order Diptera; family Psychodidae; genus Clogmia; species Clogmia albipunctata. The sequence continues at coordinate 16,226 of JXOV01032671.1, forward strand.
TTCTTTATAGAGAGCTTTGCAATATAGATTCTACAGTGTGGTGTGGATTAAATGGGAATTTATTCGCGAAATTAATCCAACCAAAGTCCAGACAACAAATTTGGCCAATTTGTTTCGTTATTTAAATTGTTTTTTATACTCGGGTCAATTAATTTATTATGCAAAAGAGTACGAATAATAAAACTGGGAAATAAATTGCCCCAAACGATTTAATAATCTAAATAGTCTTGGAATGGAAATGGACTGGTCGTCGTCTCCGTCCAGTGTCCCAATCTAAAGCAGATCACCCAACCACAATTATACTACGATTATTACACATCAGAGCTTTATTGTTTTGTTCTTATCCGGGCCATTTGAATAAAATACACATTTTCCAAGTGAATATAGTGTTATTAAATTAATAAATTATTTAATTTTATTGGACCGCTTGAATCAATTTTCTTATTTTTCGGTGATGCTGTCAATGCCAAAGCCGGACGAGGAGGCGGAGGACCGAAATTCCAAGGTAGTCCGAGCAATATCAATTAGGCATCTCCGCCCGTTCGCCGGCCATTACTATTAATCGCCCAGTATCATAGGTGTTTGGGGGAAATTTGACTGTAGATGGCCTCTGATTGAGACTTTACTAAATTTTATTGGTAGTTTTGTGTCACATAATTCACAATAAAAAACGATCTCCGGAATCTATTTTCAAACGTTTCAGCTCCCTCCGACAATCGAAGCTTTATTTCTTAATTTCTTCCATCTAAAAGACAAAAATTTGATATATCTAATGGTTCAGCACAATAACGACAAGCAATAACCTAATACAAATTATGATCGCGAGTCTCTAGAACAACCAATAAAAGTGATCCAAGAGAAGTTTCAAATATCTCCTCTCCGTTTAGGCCACTGCACTAGAATACCATTTGCTAATTCTAGATATGGACAACAAATCATAGATTTAGTGGCTTAATCTGAAAGTTTATTTGCTATTCTGCAAAATTACTAGAATGTTTGCCAACTAATATGACAGTCCTAGATTTAATTTCATTTGACTTTTGTTTTTTTCCAATATGGTAATGGAGACGTTTAAATTCAATAATAAATCCGGATTGTGGAATATTCGCCTGTGACGCGATTTTCTTGTTTGATCATAAATTATTGAGAATAATAGCCTTTTTTAATTAATTTCTCGATGTTTTCTCGCAAATTTGGTTGTTAAATGTAGCTTCTACTTGCGGCTAAAATAGCTCTTATTTTTTAATGTGCAGACACATAAAATTGTTAATTATTTTGTCTTCAAATGCGTCTCTGCAATATATAGAGTCCGTTGATGAACTGCACTCTGTTGTCCACTGAGGGAGAATAATAAAAATGCCTCATTTTATTCGTATTTAAATTTATTAATTTGGTCGAAATTTATCCCCTGATCGTAAATCAACTTCAGATACCAACATACTACTAATAAAAAAACAGACAGTGGTTAAAATAAATACTCGGATTTTAGTGGAAATTAGTTTTTAAACACAAATAAAACGCAACGAGAGATCGATCACTCTTTGGTTCAGAATAGAGTTCGCTGACTGGCAGGACTATAAAATTAAAATCGAATAAAATAAATGTTGAACCAACAGAAGACATTGGAGTTAAAGCCTTTTTTATTATATAATTTGCCGGATAAATTGGATAGGATAACACGTTCAAAGCACTCTGTGCGATCACATTAAATTGATCTTCAAAGTTCGAAATGTTTGATCACTTTGGCCGTTTCTCAAGTAAATAGCCATTAAATCGTTTTGTGTACTAAAATCGGGCTAATTATCAATCTACATTGCTGTGGATGATCCCCCAAGATACTCGTACTCTCCAAAGCAAATAAAATGTCAATGCGCGATCGTCGAGATATCCGTCCTCCGAATGAAAAGAAGGCAAATAAATTTAAACGATCCACAGTTTAATGAGTATTCCAAGAACCACCAATGTCAAGATCGGATCCACTTGAAATAAAGAGGGTCTCCCAATAATTGAATTTAAACCTCATTTGAATATAAACATCAAATATTAACGACCAAATCCATCAATTCCTTAATGATGAGATAATCGTCTCTCTCTAAGGTTGTTTTTCTACCCAGATTCTACTCTCAGATTCGATTACAGTGCGTGTGTTTTTCTTCTTTTTTCTGGAATGCGCAAATTCAATAAAGAATTTAACGCTGGTAATCAATGGTCTTACTTTAGGGATTAGTAAGTAGCGCCAGACCATGGCTTGAATTTTGCCTTTCTTTAAAGTTGTAAACCCCCACAAAATGACACAAAACCGATTACTCTTATCTCGGTGTCCTTCTTAAGCCAAGAAGTAGTTGATGGCAGGTAAAAATATTATGCAGTCTGCTAAAAAATGGCTGCGATACCAATTGCAGTGGAGAGCAGAGAATTCGGGCTGAGTGAGCACTGCAATTAATATCTCTGGTGATACAATTATACCGTTTCTGTAAATTAAACGTTAATTTTCTTTTGCTAAACGATTTGCATTAATCCGGAATTTATTATTCCACCATTGGTCAAGCTCTCGATTTATCTCTGTCCCGCGGTTTTTCTCTGGCGTAATTTGTACTTGTTGTGTTGGGAAAAACGTAAAAAAAATGTGATCCGTTCGATAATTGCAATTTTTAAAATTCATATCATGGCTACGCGCTTAAGGAAAATGGACGGATAATAATATTACCGTATACTGTAACCAGGCTGCCCATTTAACATGATTGCACATATTAATTAAAAATGCCGCTGAATTCTATAGACTTTACACAAAAACAGAATGAGCTGCAATCAACACTATATTAAGCAAAAGCGCATTCATCGGGTCAAAGAAAACAGAAACCGGTCCAAATTAGTCGCGTATCTATAGCGGTGCAATTACTAATTAATTGCAAATTTATAAGCAAACAGCATACAAATTAGGATGTGTCGTCAAGTCCTTAGTTGGATCAATCATAAGTGAAAGTTGACAGGCCAGTTTTATGGTCGGCTCAATTGAAACTGGTCTGCCATTGCGATCAAATTGGATAATTAGGCTTTGATTTAGACGAGTGGATTCGTCAACTCCCCAAAATGATGATGATGATGACGCATTAGTGCGTCTCTAAATAAATGAGATGGAGAGTGAGAGCCATTAATTGAAACATCCGCCCAATTGCAGTACAGTTTATCTTTACAGAAACCAGCACAATTTCCCTCCAGCGTCACTTTTATTGGCTCCAATTAATTTTCGACTCTCTGCTGAAAATTGCAATAAATTTAAATTAACAAGTTTGCGTTTGCTTTTTAGTGGCACCCGATTTCGGAGAATGTCCAAAGAAATTTACAAAACTCGGGTTCAACGGAATTATTGGCCAAAATCAATTCAAAATCAGGTAATTTGATACGCTTCTTAAGAGTGGCATATGGCCGATGAAAAAACCAAATGTCAGACAATTTCTTCTGTTTTTGACCCGGACTTCCGATGCAATTTTGAGTCAATTTTAGTTTAAAAAGACCTGTTTAGTAGCTGCAAAGTCCAGACGAGATGCCACTGTGTCCAAGGATTTGTCAATCATCATTTTCGGGGTCTCTAATTAATTCTGGAAATTCGTCAGCGCGCGCTTTGCTTTTGACGTCCATCTGAAGAGCGATGGCGGCCATCAACAAACTCTTCAAACCTCTGAATTATTATTCCACTGTACGCTAAATTTAGGGTCTCTAAACTGTGTGATAAACATTTAAATTTTACGGACAAAAACCGACCTGCCAATCTCGGTATTTAATTTTTTCCCAATAAACAAATTATATTGCCAATAAAATAGAACCGAAATGGGAGTTTAAAACAAAATAAAAACATTCATAAATAAGCTAAGACTGAAACTAGACGCCTTTCCAAAATCGATCTATTTGTTACAGAAATTTTTATAGACGGCAAATCAATTTTGTTTGATCCAGTTTTTGGTGGTGGTCGATTTTGTTCGCGAGAACAAAATGAAAGTAGATTATTTTATTGATTCTATCTCTTAATGATAATCCCAAGAACCGTTGTTTCAGAGACTAGTGTTTTGTAAGATACATCTGGTAGTTAATTTTTTGCCAACTTGTAAATTGATACGTAATAAGGAATGGGAATTTTATCTAAAAATTATTTTATATATGTAAATTGAAAAAAACTTCATTTTTAATGTTTAATAATATGTGTTAAAGATAAAAATTTTAAAAAAATAGCTTAATGATTATTAATTTATGAATACTAAGCAGAAATACTTTATCACCAACTTATACGAGTACATAACAGTCTGAGTACCTTTGCAAAAAGTTAGATTATCTCATTAAATCCAGACAAATACTTGACGTTCATCTCAGACAGATAATCGCGTCACAATCCCGGACTATTCAATGTCGATGAGTTGCTCTTGAATTTGAATGAACTAAGAGAGGTATGTGGTGTTGTTCAACTGAAAAAAGTCATCGACAAACCGGTAATTGCTCCTCGAGTAATTTGGCGTAGGCGAAGAACAACCACGTTAAACAAAACTGAGGTTGACATGTGAATTTGTCCACAAAACAAACCATCTAATTATAATAATTCCGATTGGATAGTTGATAAATGCCGGAATGAACAAGGTAAATACAATGTACAGATGCGGTGTTGACTTGGAACAAGATTGCTGAGGAATTTGGTAAAGGTTAAAAGATGCTCTTGAAAAGTGCCGCTTATATGTTGTAATGGAAATCGGAAGGTAGTATTTTATTAATGGCAATTAAAGTACTGAGATAATTGAGTGTATTTTGTCCATTCAAATTCAACTGAAATGAGTTCTTTAATGCTCGCGTATAAAAGCCGGGCATTCTGACACCTGGAACAGGCAATTTACCACCGATTTGTTCCGAATTATGTTCCATTTGTAGGTAAACATATATAAAAACAACAAAAATTAAATAAAAAAGAGATTACCATTAAACTGAATAATTGTTTTACACACATAATAACAATTTTCTCTGGAATTGTTTCACAAAAGTGTTAAGCGGCTGAGGTTAAGTGTTTGTCTGTGCTTTTAATTTTATGGCCAAACGGCAACAACGCACCGAAATTGCGGTATTCTTTTGAGAGCCACCGACTCTCTGACTTGCCTATTAAACGGTGACCACAAAAACGGCAGCTCATAAAATAATTAGATGAAAAAGGCTGACGTATTAGACAGGGGGGCAATAAAGGTAATCTCTGGTGAATTTATGAAATTGCTCGATTCGGAATAAATTTACACGCCAATTATTACCCAACAACAAAAAGTGTCTTAATTAGAACCGAGAGCTCTTCCATTCATAGAGAACCTTCGTTTTTATTGCCGTGAAATTCGATACGATTTGAAAGAAATCAACTGTGCTCATAATTGCATTATTTGCCACCACCAGAGGTATTTACAGGTGAGCCGAAATATACTTGAATTAGAATATAATTATGCAAATAACTATTGCTATTTGCACAACAACAATTTCAGCTTTAATCAAAACGTAAATTTTTATGGCTTATGAATTTTAATTTTTATAGTAATTTTATACAGAACTGAATATAGTTATTATATAAAAGTATTTATAATTTATTTTGTAATGCAATTAAAAGAGGTTGCACTGTTTCAAGGAAATCGTCGTTATTGGCTATGTTAAAGCGGAATTGGTGAAGCGAAAAATTAATTTGAATAAGAAACTAAATCTGCAGTCGGGAAGAGGGTTTATTAGAAAATGATCAGGCATGGCACTTTTCCAAATTAAGAGGACTGATCAATCAAGTGGAGTCATTTTACCAATACGTGGTTGCGCAGTGAGAGAGCAGGAGGAGGAGGGAATCATGTGTCGCATGATGATGCACAAATAATAATGTGTTTATGAAGAAGAAGGTGAGCAAAAAGCACAAACTGGGCTCAAGTTGCACAAGAAGAGCAAAATAAAGCTGACCAAATTAATTCATTTGCCATATTTAAACAAATCAACGTCGACATTATTTATAGATGAACCTTTTCCGTTTATCCTTTCACGGGCATCTCTCACTCTCCCCGTTTCTGTAATTCAATCCCAGCGGAGTATGCAGTCCCAAGACAAGCAATTAAATACAATTTGTGCTAATTAAAGTCAAGAAAACAAAAACCGTCGACAAATGAAATACTTTAACCTCGGGACCGCAATTGCAGTGTACCTTTGAAACTGATTTCGCAATAAAAATTATAATTGTGTGTGCAATTTTCGGGTAGCGTTTTACCTGTTCAAATACCAAAAGCCGAGCTTCGTGGTGTTGAAATCGACCGGGATTATGGACTTTTCTTTCTGCTGAATGGCATGGCACCTTCGAACCAACGCCCGACTTTTAAAGTCGATTTTTTCGCTTTTTGTGCAAAACTCTGCACGGATTTTAATTAAGAATGTGCAGGAGTGAACTGAGAATTGATGGTGCAACATGTGGTCAATGATACGACCAGAGCGAACCTTTCATCAATACAATCTTAATTAAAATCCCCCCAAATAATATTGGAGGTAATTTCGATTTCGATACACCAAGCAATTATGACTTTGGATGTTTTTATTATCGGATTTAATTATCTCTTGGGCTCTTTGTGTGGGGCACATTCAATATACAGCAGAGAGACCAAAAAGTCATGATCACCAAACGCACATTCAAATTCAAAGAATAATGATCAAATTATCGCCAATTCTTGAATTGTTGATCGTTGGAACGATTCAATGTAAATTTGAAGGTAAATGATTTAATTGGTTCAATTGTTTCTTTTCAGATTATCTCGATTAAATGGATAGTTTAATCAGGATTGGAGTATCTAATATTAAATAGCCAATCCGAAAATCATGCCTCATTTACCATATGGTCTACCACTATTAGTCTTTATAAAAAATCCAATTTAAAGGGACAGGAATTGCTACACACTCCAGGAAAGAAAGGCAGACTCCCATAAAAGGCTTCATTCGACAACTGGGGAACGAAAAATGGCAAGTAATGCTCAGTAATGAAGTTGGTCATATCAACAAATAATTTAAAATAATAACAAGGAAAATACCTTGCATATATTGAGAAATGTGTTTATTATCGACGTGTATAATCTAATCAAATAATTACCATCTCTTGGATTTATTCCTCTGGACCAGCCAGCAAGTCGTTAAGGCATGAGTCTGTCTGTGTCGGTCGGTACCCACCAAATGACCACATTCGTATTATTTCAAACCAATTATTAAATCTCCCGCTCTTCAAAGTCGATAGTCTGACTGAATACAGAATCAAAAAAACTAAATTCAAACGATCAAAAATCGAAGAATGGGTTTGATTTAATGATTGACTTGTCTTGTTATTTTCGAGCTAAAGCCAACAATTCCCCTTCTGTGACCCGAATATGCTTATACTACATAATTTCCACTTCGATCATTATCGTCAGTCAGCCAGTCAGTCAGGGCTTTGGGTTCGGACAAAGCAAAACTCTGGCTTTATTCCTGGACGACCAATTATAGGTGAAATAATTCCAAATAGAATAATTCTAATTAGATTCCCAGACAATTGACTGACTTTGTCATAATTCCAAGAATAAGAATTATTGTGTATATCTGATGGGGCAATTACGGATTGTTCCTGCCCAATTCCAATGAATGGCTCTGATTCCTAGTGGCTTCTTTTTTCATTTAGTTTAATTTACTTTTTTATAAAATGTAACCACTTGTGTAGATTGACATCTACCCATCGCGGTTTAATTTAATCCAAAAATTGTGTCTTCTCCAGTTCCCCGTGGAACCATGTCAAATTTCATAATCAAATCTGGTCTGAATCCAATTAACACGGCTCTTCCCATGTATAAATTGTCCAACTCTTGACCAATTGATTACTGGCTCATGATCGCCATTAAAATTCCCAATTAAACCCCGAAATAATTGACCATCTCGGACAGAGAACAAAAAGAAGAGCTCCCCAACTGGCATTATTCGATTGTTCTGATTTTCACCTGTTGCGGCATTGTCCCTTTGATTGGGATCGATATTATTCATATTTGGGACCGCGCAACAGCAGCAGCTGCAGTGTCCTAAAAAGGCTGGGTCATCGTCTACCCGAGATTCGTTGTTATATTGTCGGGGAAACAAAAAATGGTAACAATAGCAACACCTGAAACGCCACCAAATAAGAATTCTTAATTAAATTAACCAGCACAGCTCTATAATTGGATATTTCGGACACCGATTTATACATTGTCCAGGTTCCAATTGTGTTCAATTCTTTCCTCTCGCTTCTTATTATGACCTTTCTGGTTTCTGTTGTGGCACGTAATGTGAAATCGATTTTTTCACAAAATAAATTTGAATAAAATGTAGTCCAAAAACTCTTGGCCTCAACACTTGGTGATTTAAATAAGGCGATCCTCACTTGAGTAAATGGGAAAATAAGAAACTCAATTGGTTCTTAGCTTCTATATCATTTTAAAGGAAATATCTTCTTAAATCTTAATTGTAAAATGATTTTTATAAGTTTTTGTTTTAAATGTCCAATTAAATCATATAAATATCATAATTTGGATTTTTCTTATAGAATTCTACAGTTTCAAAATGAATATCCATTTTAATCTAAGCTTGAACTTTTGTCTATTATTGTCTGAAGAAATCGGTAGAATAAATGACTTGATTAATTTTTCAAATCAACATTCTTATTATTTTTTTCAACTCTATTGAAAATCAACGAATTGTGACTGACAAAAGCAAAATAGCCCATCAGCAATCAAAATAAAACCGAGAATGAATTATTGTTACTGGGAACCACTGAGTTTATAACAAAAGAACAAAATAAAACAAAAAATAATTAACTTCTTAAAAATATAAAAAAATAAAGAAATCAGAAATTGATGAGTAATAGCATTTTTTGGCAAAATAAATTAGCACATGACTTTTAAAAGTAGGCATTATTAAGACTGGACATTGGTCTTTATAATCGATCGATTCAAACTAGATCGAATGGCCGGATCTTCGAATTTATTCGCTTAATTAATTAATTTTAATGACACTATGTTAAGGGAATGATTTTTGCAATAAAATCACTCTAAATTGGCCGATAACCGCGTGTCAGGCAGTGTAAATTATTATTTGAATTTATTTCACTTTAATTAATTTAATTGCGAAATTTATATTGGATCTCCACCGGGATACTACGAATATTTTTGGATTCAACTTTTTAGCACTTAATTGGCTCATTTGCATGTTCATTATATCGGGCAGAGATAAACTGCTGGGGACCGTATGGACAGTTACGACGGAATGTAAATTAATTGGTCTCTGCGCCAAATCCCCCCCACCCAAATCAAGTATAAAACAAATTATAAGTAATTGGCGTATAATAACATTAAAGAAACGGCAGTACTTACTTTTTGCCACTCTTGAGATACGTGTCCAATTCCACGGACATTTTGCAGGCCAGAGCCTGTCGTGAGTGGCCCGAAGAACAGTTGGTGTTGATCATGTGTCCATCTGTGAAAAGGAACGAAAGGGAAACCAATATTTAGTGTGTAATTTGTCATCAAATTATTAACTCTTAAATAAATGATCAATGTACTTTCTCACGGTCACCATATTGAAAAAAGCAAGATCGTAGTCGATCGTTCTTTCATAAAAGACCGCGCGCAATATTTGGTGCAATGTTAATTAACCCCACCGATTATCAATTGAGAAATTATTTTAATTGAATTTCAATTTGGTGTTTTGCTGCTGTTTTCCGCTTGATGATCAACAGAGGGAGATCTCACACAGGAAAAGATTCACACAAAGGGAAATAACAGCAAATTAAAAAGGAATCCCCGGACCAATTAACAACATCCAAAACAACAAGCTCAGTAAACATAACAAATCGATCGGAGGAATTCCATTGAAAGAATTTCTGGCCAACCTTGTGTCTTCTGGTAGCGAAGGATTACGGCGGGGATAATACGAGTCGCCCGTTTTCGGAATTTTGATTGGGTCTAACCGAAAAATATTCCGTCCAATTAACGGCCAAAATATTGTTCTCTAAAACTGGCCAAATCTATAAATTTAAAACCGCGATTCACCATTCTACCTCTGTGCAATCTCGCGAATTATTTAAATCAATACGTGGATTCTTCGACTCCAAATACATGATCGGAGTCGCCATATGTTAAGTAAGAAAAAAAAAATGTCGTGCGAAAATCAAATCCGGAGGATTTCGTTGCTTCTTATTTTTTCCTCTTTTTCTTTATTATAACATAAGTGTGTTGTGATCAATGCCATTATACAAAATCATTAATTCAAAATCAATCCCGCCTTTAACGGCTTATTTATGAAATAATTAAATATGTAAAACTAATCGGTTCTTCCAGTTGATCGCGCGGGGACAAATTTCTGGGGGAGCAATAACATGTTACTTAAGTCTTAAACCAATCCATAAAACCACAATGATAATGTCCGACCAGATGGTTTTGGCCGATCGCTGCGTATCGGATTAATTAAATATATCACGAGGGAGAGAGATTCAGAAGTCAGAAACGCTAATTCCGCCATAGATTCTGAATAATAACCAAAAACTCGTCTAAATATATATATTTATGTAGCAAAAGAGATCGACTAATGCTGGGTGGAATTTCCTATCAACCGAAATACCCAGTCCTCATGATTTATTGCTGGACTAAATTAGTGGGTCCCATCTTATCAGTCTCTTGCCGAGGCTGAGCTAAATAATTAAAATATTTGGTCCGGATCACCCAAAACTACTTAATCAGCGCTATTTTTTTCTTGTCAGGGCTAAATTAAACTACAATTTCAGTGAACGTCTTTGTTTTTGTCCAACCGTCACGATCACTTTGATCGCGAGGAGCAATTGGCCGACCGCGAGGATCAATGCTTTCAACCAAATTTACATAGAATATGAATAAAGATCAGTCTAAACACGCGCTCAAAACTTAATTTATATTTCAATTTCGTTGCTTCGGGATCGACCTTTTGAAAAATAATTAAGAAATCTCTCTATGAGAGAGTTTAGTGTTTTAGGTCGACAATAATTAAGATCTATATTCTGATGGTGATTGTTGTTGTCGTTTCTCTTGATGATATTGTTTATTATTAATTAATGTTTTCCAGCTTCGTCGTCGTTGCTGTTATCCACCGGGAGCCATTAAGGAGATTAACATTTTTATTAAGATTCGCTTTTCAATTCCTCCTTTGGCCTAACCTCTCTCAATAAGCACTATGGTTCGTTAAACGGTGTCCATTTGTTGGACGGCAGTCGATATGTCGGAAGACAAACTTGTCCAATTAATTGAATATTTTTCATTAACACAGATCAAGAAAAAGAGACGTGGGTGCGTACGTATAATAAAAACATTTGTCTCAATTTACATATAAATTCTCTTATACGACACACACAGACCTGTTCCCATCTCGTCATTAACCCGTAAATTATAAACAGCAATTAACGCCGGACGTCGGATTTGGGTGTTAAGACTATTTTTTTGGGGAACGGTTATGAGATTGGAATGTAAAAAGGCGAAGGCCTGAAACTTTCCTTAACTCCAATTTGAAAGGAGAATTCTGTTTATTGGGCCCCGAAACAACCTTTCTTATCGTTAACCTTTTAACAGACCTGAGATAGTCAATACCTTGGTATTACTATCACCAAGTACCTGTTATTGAAAATGTTAATCGTAGCAGTACAGTCAATTAAAAACGCCTCACTTTTGACATTCTGTATCAAATTGATTAAAAAGTAAAATAAAAAAAACATGTCCATCAAAGTGACAACGCTCAAAAGCACTTATTTATACTTTCACAATAAAATTAACAGAATCTTTAGAGTAATACAATTCCAATCTAAATATCTGAACGGTGGATGGAGGAGGTGATAACCTGTTACATAGCAGCACTTGGTTCTAACATAGTTATACGTCGGGTGATAAAACATTGATAATAGTAAAACAGGTTCATTTAAACGACCAAAACCGCTTAACTGTGCTGATGACAAGTGCATTTCCACTCTAAATACAATAAACTATTAAAATAGCCTACGCTACGTCGATTTACGAGCCTCGGACATAAATTAAATGGTATTCTCTTAATGCACTCTCCTCTTTTCATCAGACAACTATCAAAACATTTGTCCACCTTTTACCAAGCGCATCTCTAAATCCCGAGTTCAGACACCCGAGGGCAATCAAGAGATAGAAATTTCTTTGTAATAAAGCTCTTTGAATTTTGTATTCAGTCTATTCTGAGTCAGAAGCATTTTACTCTAATTTTGATAATTAAAAAGAATTTGATAAAATTAATAATTAAAAACACAAATATTACTTTAAGGAAATATATAAATATTTCTTTCAACTTTAAAACTAAAACCTTTTAAAATTAACAAAAATTATCAATCTTGTGGACAAGAAGATGGTTGATTTAATAACTCATTTCTCAATAAATCAATTCCCCAAAAGTAATTATGGGTCATTCATTCGATTAATTAGTTGTTTTCTTTGTGCATTTAGATAAAGGGCCTACAGGTATTTTCATAAATATCTATGGACTAAATGAATTTTAACACTCAACGATGTCTGGCTGCCTGATGATTGTCTCTCTTTCTCTCCATCTCTTCCTCTGTCCATAAAGATGAGATGAATAAAATTGAATGGTTTCAATCGAAAGAAAAACTGTTGGAAGAGAAAAACAAATGAAGCCCAAGATAAATCTGACTGGGAGTGTTCCAATTGTCCAACCGAAATTGGAAAGTGGGTATTGCATTGTGGACCAGCCAGCCAGCCATTCGGTAGACCCGGGCGTTAATAAGAAAGGCAATTTGTTAAATGGGATTGTTTTTCTGCCACCGAAGTTGCATGAATTTCGTAAAATTTTGGGCGGTTTTATTCGATACTTGTCCAATTAAAAAAACTAATTGAATCACGATTCGATCAATTTGTGGTGTTGTACCAGGCCAAACTCCATCTGGGGCCTTTCAATTAACAATGTAACGAATTCGACAGGCCAAATATGTTTTAGTCAGATGTGGTAAATCATTAAAAAACGATAAAATGTGTTGTTTCTTTCAATAATTGCTTTTGTTAAAAATAAATACTTTTGAATTTTAACAAATTTATAACAAATAAATTTAAATTATATTCTGTTAGGTTTTTTTGTTATTTTAAATTTATAAATGATGTCGTGTAAAACATATTAATTACCATAAAAACATCTATAAGATTGATATCTCTTTTCTAAGCAGAATTTCCACCACCTTGTTTGGTTCAGTAATAACCCTGGCTGGATTCGTAAAATATCGGCCAATTAATTCACTGTCGATTTTAGTGTCTGGAGTTCAATAAGATAAATTAAAGAGGAATTTGAATTTTTCTACAATTAACTATTAAAACACAGCCAGGTCCACAATAATTAAAATTTCATCACATCGTCCGCCAGGGAGTCCATAAATTATCACCGGCAGGCCAAAAACGAGAAAAAGTCAGACTCTCAATGGTCGTCGCAAATTAATTTCCAAATGGTCTCTTTTAGCATTAATTATAAATGTCGAATACCCTCTTATAGTCATGTTTTTTATGGATAACTAATTTATAAATGTGTGTATTTTGCATTATCACCTGCCCCTCTTGAGATATCCCCGGATTTAGCGGAGATAATCACTTGATTGCCAGGCCATAATGTCAAGTTTTACATAGAATGCGATAAGAGGATTCCTGTTTATCTCGATTCTATTGGATATTAAACGATAAGAGACCTCTCCACCCTCCCAAGCCCAAGAGCCCTTTGGTAACGGATTATTGCAAAGGCAAAAAATCAATATATACGCGAAATACCAGCGATGACGCTTTTATGGAATTTCTTGATCATTAAGAGGAATTTCATCAATTCCTTAACGAGATAAAGTTTATGCGAAGAATGTGCACACACATTTCGAGAGTTATGGCTCAACAATTCTAGTCGATGTCACCGCACAAGATTTCGGGCCTCCTTTGTCTGATGGTCCTGGATCAGATCGACTGATTGAAGAGAACAAATCCACGAGCCATTCACTCAATTGTCTTTTGCCTGTATTGTGATTTTGATTTTCGAAGGGTGGACCGAAAATTATAAACTAAATTCAAAAAGTCTTTTTTAAAAAGTTTTTAATAAGTATAAATCCAAAATTATGCAATTTGTATAATATTTCTAATAGACTAAGTTTTTTTGATTTGTTTTCCAACTAAGTTCATTTTATAAAGGATCGTATAATTAACGACTCATCCGCTAACTTAATACTTTTGCTACGATTTGATTTTCGAAGCCAATGATACGTTCTATAAAACAACTTACTCATAAAAGTTGCCCGAAAACATATTGGGTTCAAGGAAGTATTTTAGGGTATCATAAAGCTACTTCGAAACGCAATTCAGAATCAATCAAAAGTTGAGAGACCGTTTTTCGAAGCCTTACATTTGATCGCTAAAAATGGATGGCCTATTCTGGGAATTTTGCAATCGGTATTCGTGTGATTATGGAATGTCACTCCGTGTTATGTTACAACTTAATTTCCATTTATCATTTCTTTTCCAACTGTGCCAGTTTTTGCACGAACCCCTTTTGCCATAAATTGGCCATAAAATGTGAGTTATTTGACAATTGACTGTATTAGAACTTATGAATGATGTACTTACTGGTCTTTTCCTGGTAGAATTTATCATCGGTGTCTGTGAAGAACCATGTCTGGAAAATGAAAGAAGAAATGGCAATTAATTCACACTATATGGCATAAATATGGAGAGTTGTTTGCGTCTCGTTTGATGGGAACCAAACAACTGGGAGAAAGATGCGGTGCCTTGGTCTCTTCTCTATAAAAGACGAGAGCAGTCCAGTGTTTTGTGGTGAGTAATTAGAGATGGATAGAAGACGGGAACTTTTACTGATTCCCAAACAAATGAGATCTAGATCGGATTATGAACGGGATAGAGCTGATTGAGAAGGTGGAGGAAAAGAAAGGCAGGGGACTCGTTAATTCAATTGGGTGCCCTCCGTCTTGTCCGATAAAATGAACGATAATGAACGATAATGATATCGATTTTCCCATCATCATTGTCATCCGCTTTTCGTATCTCTTCATCATCATCATCGCCACTCTACATAAACCAATTCCCGCACCAAGCAACGGTCAAGAGATGCTCAAATTAAAATGCAAACTGCATTTAATAATATTGTTTTGCTGAATTCACTTCAGCCCAAGACTCTCCGGATGATGAGGGACACAGAGCGGGACCAGAGGTGCACGTATAATAAATAATTTATGAATGCACTGTGGCAATGTTATCAGTTCTGCTATCCATTCGTCATAGGAATGCCATCCAGAAATCAGTCCTTGTGAAGTATAACCATCAAACACACATAATAACGGGCCCCAGCAAATTTAATACCTCTTTCCTGTTTTCGTTTGTTTCCCAAAGAATTATCATCATCATTCCAATTGATTTTGCTCCAAGATTGAGATCTCTCCGTTCTGCTCATTCTATTGGGAAAAAAGAATTGATCGCAATACGTTTGTTTTCCAAGGAATGGCAACCAGAAAATTGGCCAACATAAAGACGGTGCACAGAGACGAGGAAACGTTATTATTCTTATCTTCAGCCGATGATCTAATTGTTGGAACAGTACCACCATCATCAGCACTGAGATGTATTGCATCTCAATTGGTATAAAGATTTACAAAAGGTATTTTCTATTTCACAATTATTCCTAGGGTTTGCATATTTTAAACAAAATTTTAATTTTAGTTTGATATTGGAAATAAATCCCTGAAACTTTAAATACGACAGGAAGAAAGTGTTTTTAAGTGAGGTGGAGATAGAACAGTCGTTTTTAAAATGGCTAGATTGTGGTTTGACCAGAGAAACAAAGCAGACCGTAATCCGATTTGTGGTGAGTCTTAAAGTCCCGTCCAACTGACTCTGAAACTGATTTGCTATCTCGAGCCACAAGGAGACCAATCATTAGGATTAAATGAAGTCTGAGTGTCATTTTTCCCTTTTAAATTCCTCAACTGAGAAAAGGGATAGACGATAAGCGAAAGACAAAAGATGGATGTCTGGCGATAAGGTGGTTTTACATCGACCTCCATAATCTGTGGCACCACCTTAAGAGCATACCAGCAGACGTCTACAACACTACCCGGAGAAATTCAATATTCAACATCCTTTGCGCACTCAATCATTCAATTTGCATAACATTGCCAATTTCACTACACTTCTTCTCGTTCAATGAGAGAGCGCCAAATTTATTGACAATAAAATTGCGAGTTCCAATAAATAATTGATTTAGTCAATTGGCGTGAATGTTGGCAAATAAATCTACAAATTCACATTTCACTGATTGATAAAAGCAAAAACAGAACAATAAAACCGCTAAATTTCAAGAATACATAATGAATAAATCAATATTTCCAACCAAATTGCGATTATTACGGAGCTATTATTTTGCGGTTGGATTAAACGGGCTGTATTCTACATTCTGTGGTTGGTATTAAGTGTTGGCGACGTCTGTTTGGGCATAAAAGCCCTTTATTTAATATATGCAATTATATAGGCTTTCAGGCCATTTTTTGCTCAAGTAATTATTTTTTAAATAGGACAATAATTCATTAACGAACAGATGAAATGAGAAAGACATTTTAAATAAGTTGGAATAATAAATAATGTCTTGAGTTGAAGACAGATAGAAACCCGATCCATTTTGGATGGGAAATGGTCTTGTGCCAATTGGGATTGGGGACTTTTAAAAGAGATAAAAAAAAATCGGAAAACAAAAACTCGTCAGACACCATCAAGTGAAAAGATGAATGGTTTTAAAAGGGATGGTAATTAAGTTGTTCGCCGATGAATTATTAGTATTTGGACTTGTATTAAAAAAACGAAACAACCCCTATGGTTTACAAATTATCTCGTTTCGGGCTTTGGCCCAAACTCTTTCAGTTCCTTCCAATATTTTGACCATCTGCGACGTCGTCATCTTCGAAAACAATATGGGATCTTATCAAGTTGTGCTCTTCAACATTCTTTGCGGCCAGGCCTACCTACCTGAAGTTATTTCAGACTTTATCGTTTGATCTAATTTTCGCCAACAAAAAAGGGCAGATTATTTGCACAAGAGGTAATTTAAGAAACCCTCTCTTCCTGGAGTATGTGTATTCTTTTCCATCCCTTTTTAATCTTTCGATTTTAGTCTGTTTACTTAGAATAATGTTCTTATAGAAAAGAGGCATTATTCTGTTAAATGCTAATGAACCAGGTAAATACTAAATACGTCAAACCCTTTTCGGCATAGGTAATAAATATTTATTACAGAACATTACCGCCTACATCAATGTGTTAAATCGTATCTTTTATGAGGCGCATCCTAATAAAATCTGTAAACATACTTCAATTCCATCTTAATGCATTTCCAATTAGCCGGAAATCATCTAATAAAACAAGAAAACAATGAAAACACATAAATATTAAAGCTATCTCATTGTTTATTGCCTGGTCCTATTAAAAATTGAATTTTGATACCAGGTTTATTCAATGGATTCAGTTTTGGTTTAAGCGAATGTATTATAAAAAAAC
This sequence comes from Clogmia albipunctata, assembly GCA_001014945.1. Classification (NCBI taxonomy): domain Eukaryota; kingdom Metazoa; phylum Arthropoda; class Insecta; order Diptera; family Psychodidae; genus Clogmia; species Clogmia albipunctata. The sequence goes on from JXOV01032671.1 coordinate 33,829, forward strand.
AGACAAATTATATTTAAAATATAATTGAAAACTGCAATCCAAAGAATAAGATCATGCTTTTTCTTTTAAGAACTAAATGAATGACATTGGAACGGGAATTCTTAGGAAGTGAAATGAAAAGCATTTTCGGTTTAATGTTTGGTAAAGTAATTAAAGGCCCATAAATGCCTTTAAACTCAGTGCGGCCGTCTTTTCGGGTGTTTGGATGAGGAATGGTAAGACAGCCAAGAATCCATGTTGACACAAGATATGATAAATGTTGAATTACATTTTTATTATGTTTAATTGAAAGCCGAGCGAGAAAAGCGATGTGACCCGAATTTATCATTTTCTCACACTTGCCTTTTCACACTGACGGAATATCGTTTATGAACTGGTGCTCACCACTTAACCCTTCGCTGCCTGCTTCAATCCCTCTCCCCCCTTTTACAATAAACCATCTCCGGCAGTTTAACCCATTCCGTGGAATCCTTCCGGGACGACACTGTCTGAGTAAAATGTGAGCAGAGGATTTAACATTATTTACAGATGGTACATTACATCAATTTGCTCCGAAAGAGACAGAACGTCGAGCAAAAAATCACCCCCAATTTGGACCAGTAAAAGATGTAAAGTGTTAATTTTTTTCCATTGAACCACTTTAGCTGGAAAAATTCCCATCCAGTCGGTGGCACATGGCGACCAGGATTTCCCACCGAAAACACTTTTCACATTTCTCTCTCCCAACAGAATTCCATCATTTAATAGAATATATTCCAATAAATTAATTTGATTAACCCATTTACATCTGCCGACATGGTCCAATCTCACCAATTTCCAGCCATCAAACCCTCCATTTACATTCTCTCGTGCTTTGGTTCTGTTTTAGTCTTTCAATATGACCCTGTGATGGTTGTGATTTCTCTGGACTTTTTTCTGTTCATTTTCTAAACAATGTCAATACAACATAGATAAGCCCCGTTTTATTCTGAAAAGTCAATTTATTTGACATTTATGGTTTAATTCGATTTGGATGGAGGAGACTAAAGAACAGACAAAGGTCTTTTGATATAAACATTAAACTGGTAGCCCCATCTAATTAATCACCACTTTCCATATAGTGCTTTTGTTTTTTGGTGCCTCGTTCGCCTTCTTCTGGATCAATGGCAATAATGTGTAACTAAATGACGTCATTAACATTTCTTCACAGAGATGAGACGACTCTCGACTTCAAGTTATTCGAAAAATTAAATGAAAATTCTTCTGGTTTCGTTGTCATCAGATGGATTAGGATCGGAAACACATGTGTGCCATAGACGATGTTTGGAATTTTTTGGATTCTCCCCTCTGCACTTCTGGAGGTGCTTTGTTTCGTTTCACACATAATTTAATTGGGGAGGTTTGGAAAAGAGTTGCAGTGTGTGTACCAGTACCAGCATCATTCCCATGGAATTAGTTGACTGGTTAGTTAGCTAGTTAGTTGGTTAGATTGAGGAGAGACTGACATGTCAGGCAGAGAGATTTTCAACTTGTACTCTTGATTGAGTTAATGCCAACTTGGAGTGCTGTGCAGTCAGTCATGCCAAATCTTGAGGCATTGATCCGGGCGACTCAGACACAACCCTCGCATTGGTGTTTATCCGGTGCAGCAGCATTGGATTTAATTCCATTATTTCATCAAGAGACAATTAAAGCAATTGCCATTTATCCGAGGAATAACGTCTACAAGGGTTAAGCGGTAATTAAAACGCGACACATTGTACGCCATTCTCACGGTTTTCGCGCAAAATTCCTGTCCATTTTAGCGCGGTCATTATTGTTGTGACTAATGTGGTTCATTTGCAACATTTGACACGTCCCAAAGTTTTGTGAAGGCCTTTCCAGGAACCCTTACAGTTTGGCTTTTTATTGAAAAAAAAAAACAATTTCCTTCTTCTTTGACCTGTCTCTTTTTGATTTTGTTTTGTTTGTTTAACGCGCACAGATGTTGGTTTTGTTACTCTAAAGGCTGTGGATTAAGTGCACGTTTGGCTTTGGTCTGTCGTCTAATCAATCAACAGAATCAACCAAATCCGGCCAACAACTACCTCCGTAATAATTAATTGTTTTGACATAATTTGGGTGAGTGTCCACATCCATGGCAATGCTAACAATATTAGTTAATCATACCTTTGGAAAAATATGAACCAAATATAATAATCTCTTTGATTGGCTGGACGTGATTTTGAATGGGTATGCTTAGTTATACGTGAGTATTATATTTATATTTACGTATATAAATCTGTGTGGACAAGAAAATATCAATAAATCAAAAGAGTTTTTGTCCGACTCGAAATATAGTAGATTTTACAACAACAACGAGAAATAAAAGAACACCAATGCTCAGGGCAACTATAAAATTGGCCATAGAGTGAAATTGAACATGACGATTCATTAATTTGTGACTGCTTTCCAGGTCTCAGTACTAAATCGGCTATAAACACCAGATTAAATCTCCTTTACACACATACAAAACAATGATAAAATCACTTTTTAGCGGCAATTTCAAATAAATAAATGTGTAGAAAAAATGGTACACCAGAGACCAGTTAGATATGGAATTCGAAAATGATTTCCAGGTACTAATCCAACAGAACATGACTGAGGTCAATCGAGATTAGATTTTCGAGTCAACGTTATGAAATTTAAACATAACGTGGCTTTTGTTTTAACTATTATTTTTTTCTTATAAAGAACAAACAAAAAAGACAACTCGCTCAGTTGGGGCATAAAAAGTCCATTTCATTTGCCACAATTCTCAATTGCTGTCGATTGTTTTGTTTGTTGTGTGGAAAATGTAGCAAAACGGCAAACCTTTTACGAATCTTGTAAAACAGACATGCTTTTATTGTTAGGGTCAATCAAAGAGTTTGCCAACAGTCAAATCAAAGATGAATTTATAGTAAAAACGTATATGTTTCTAATTTCTTTATTATTAATATCTCTTATATTTTTCTCTGATTTTTTCAATTTAATCAATCGATTAAACAAATATCTAGATCATTTAAATGTTTTAATTATAAAACAATTAACAGGTAGGAAAATAAAACCAGCAAATAAATAATCATCACAGACTAACAAACAATACTAAATGAAAATGGAAATAAAAATTTGACTAATAATTTATTTAAAAAACAGAACTTTTGAATCCGCCTTTGAAACTCTTTTTTATCCCTCTCGGAATATTAATAGTAGTTACACACAAGGTAGCCATTAAATCATGGCTAGCGGGCAATTAATTGTCCGCACTGTTTTACACACCACCCAGTTTATAGCGATTCAATGATTCCCCCACATTCTAGGCCCCTCTATCTGACCAGACCATTACTAAATGCATGTGACGGAGATTGGGTCGATCTATGGTCTTCTCTTGGTCATCAGTATAAGCCAGCCCGTAGCCAATTTCACGCTGTGAATTAAGTAAATTAATTTTTTACCCGACTTAATATCTGGCCATAATTCAAACTTTACAGACACACACTCGTACATCAATAGGTATGCTCAAAAGAAACACCAAATCTTACTTTCATATTTCTATGAAAATTAAATTAGTCGTGAAATTAATAATCGAATTACTTTCGATGGCCGACAAAGAGTGATTGGGCCAAAAATCTGGCCACACCGGTATTGATATTTTGTATCAAATTTGGTCCGAGTTCCGGAAATCATCCCACTTTTAATTCCGGTCCAATGCAACACTATTCAGTCAGACTTTTACGTGACCCTAAGTCGTCTAAAGGTATTATTATAATTTGGGATCCCTGCCTCGTCAGCGGATCAAAAAATTTAAATACGAGAATCGAACAGTACAATCCAAATTAATCGCTTTAATATAATTTAATATAAAATATCTTATTATTCACAGAAAAAAATTGATTTTTTTAAATTTAAGGCATTTTCTCATCAATGAGAATGATCTTCAAGTGAGACGGGTCAAGATAACATTGAAATTAAAAACACTTCTAAAACTAACAAATTTGGGATTTTTTTAAAGAATTATACTGTTCTGTATTTTGAATGTTAATGAGATGTTTCGGCCTTTGGATGACATTCGGTTTTTGTATGTGTTTTCTAACTCTCTTCCCTTCAATCAACGTTATCTCATCTTTTAGAAACAGCTCCACGAGCACACATATGTGTTATATTGTTTTTTGTTTGTCCGGGAAACAAACTGCCGAAAAAGTGTGTAAGGAGCCTTTTAAAACCCGATTTTATGTGCTGGATCCACGGCTGTGCTCTACCAGAAATGGTACCACCACCGCAGTGACTCTGTCTTGTGTAAACAAACAAAGGTCTGGCTTAAATATCATCAGCCTGAAAGAGAGACGCGACAGCAATAAAGCGTCAAGCGTTTCATTGTTAGAGCGGTTCCTGACCTGACTAAATTTGTCGTCTTCTGTGACTTTGATGCATGTCGTCCAGAGGAAACACGTCCCATTAAACGGGCCAAAGTTCAGACTTTAGACCAATAAAATGTCTCTCGCTTAAATCCTTTCCGACAAAGTTCTGGATTTAAGTCAGGGCTTACACTCTAAAGCGTTTTTAAACTTTAAATTCAATTTAAAAAGGGTTTTTGTAAATTAATTAATCATATTGTTTCAATCTGCTTTGCTCTCTCTCTATCTCTCAGTCTGTTCAAACTAAGGCCAGAGTAAATAATAGCATTCCCCTCAATTTACACGTTAAACAATTCCACCAGTTTGTTTATTTACCCAGTAATTGAATTATGAAAGTTTAGAAGCTCAAGTGCATAATATTTGTCAAAAACATTCTAAGTACACACACCCAAATGCATTTTGTTAGAACGGTTGTTGGACTTGACTCAAATTACAGCCAACAAGTGTTTAATATTCTCAACTAAACCCAAGGATACTCAGGCTTTTCCGAATTAAACTAAAATGATGATGATGAGTCAAAGTGATTAATTAATATCATATTGTTTTAGACTAAAAGTGTTGATCAATTTTATCTAAAAAGCAGAGTCTGATAATTTCTTAAATTTTATATAAAACCAGTAAGGGAAGACTTAAATAAACAGCTATTACCTAAGCATATTAAAAAAATCGTTAGTTTTGTTTGTACTATCTTGTTTGCCTTGACCATCAAACATTGTCTCCTGTTTGCCGACGACCTTAAACAAGGGGTGGCATTTTTGTCCCCGTCCTTGTTCAAACCCAGAAAGCGTGAGAAATTGACAACAATGTGCCGATGCGATTTTAAAGGACTTTGGCGTGAATTACTTTTTTGTGGTTGACAAAAAATATTAACCAAAACAGCGGGGGTGGTCGTTGGAGCGCTTTCATATTTAAACCACTGATTAGTGGGACTTAATCTAAATAAAGGGTATTTTTCTGTTTGAAGTTTGAACAAATTTGCGAAATAAAGGGAAATTTAAAATGTAAACACAGGACGTTTACAAATTCGGAGGAATCTCATTTCCTCTGGTGTTTATTCAATTTGCACATCTTCGCAATTTCGGACAACAATACTGGTAAAGTGTAACAAGAGACTTCTGTTCTAAAAGCGCAAACTGGTGATATTATGGATAGATATAAGAATCGATTGTTCCAATTAAAGCCTTTCAAAAGCAGAACCATTGTTAATGTCCGCACTCTGGCCACAATTTAGGTCATCGACTGGTGGGCGACAATGATGAATTGAACACTTTTCGCCTTAATCGGCTCCCGCAACCGAAAAATAATGGGCGAATTTTGAGCGGAAAAGGAAAATAATTGAATGACAAAGTTATAATATGGGCATTCGAGAAGGAGAAAAACAATTAGCAGCTTAATATCGCTTTTTCGTATTAAACACAAAAGATAATGTCGGGTCATTTGTTGGCTCTTGTACTGTATGATGTGCATGGTGGTTTTGGGGTTTTAGATCCCCAGCTCCGATATGGAGTTGCCTTTTCAGGAAAGGCGTTTAAAGTTATGCCTCCCGGGCTTTTGTCAAAACCCAACAACAACTAAAATGGAATCAGAAAACGGAAGAGCGCAGCCAGGCTCAATGATGAACTTTAATTCACAATCTGCAAATTATATGGCTCACAAGAATCGTCCTCAAACTATAGAAGGAGCACTTTTAAAAGCAATAACAAAGCGTCGGAATAAAATCGTCCAATTTTCCGCGAGGGAGAAGAGCAGAAGGCAGCAGAAAGCGACAACAGCAGAAGCACCTCCAGTTAGGGGCGGGGAAGGGTACTGAACTGGACTCGCGAGAGGTGGGATAACGATAAAGAGGAACCGCAGTGCGACCGCAAAAAGTTTTGCCATTCAAGTCACATCACATTTAATAATAACTTTTGTCTCAATTTATTTTCGGATAAAAAGTCAAAGAATTTACTCCGTCGTGATCACATCAAAGAACTTTTTTGATTGGTATTATAGTGATAAATCTGTAAAATCAGATCAAACGATTGAATAGAGCAGTTTTCACCATTTAGCTGTTAAAACTAATCAATTTAATTAATACACATAATTCCACTCCAACTTTTGTTTAAACTTATTCCTAAACGGAAATAATACCTGCCAAAAGTTTTACATCTATTTCCCATTCACCTAGTAACATATGACATCTTCTAAAAGTGCATTAAGATTACAGACGTGATCTAATTTTCCAAGACATGAAATTGTTTGCATCTCTCGAACAGCTTTGTTATGCTTGTCGAAAGGTATACGCAAACTTTAATAAGTTGTAAAACTTTTCATTCCTTTAAATCTCATCTATGGACTTTCTTATCTTTTCGCAAAAGCAAGAGAAAACAAACAAAAACCATTCTTTATTAGATTGTGAAACAAACCCACATATTACTTGCGCTACGTAGTTTCGCAATTCTAATTCGTTATGCATTCAATCATTTTCTCATTGCACATTGGTTCACAATGTTTACCTACATAAAGCACATATGGTTTATCAGTTTTATGCGACCCTTTATTTCATTCATTCTAATTTTCTTATATGACCAACTGTTGGACTCTAGAAATCTACCACAAAAGAACGCATTCCGAATTGATTAGTGCAAGAATAATGGCACCGCAGAACTACAGAGATTTCTATGCAAACTCGCAAATGTGTCGCGAAATGTTTTAGCAACGCAGGCGGACAAGAGAAAGAGGAACGAATGCTACTTAATGGCCACACACAAACAATCCATTTCTGCATAAAATCGCTCTCTAGTGCAACTAGTGAAATAATTTTGCAAGTAAATCTAATCAATTTGTTTGCCAAGTAAGAAAACACAATTTCCATTTATTTGCAATTAAAATGTGGACTGGTAAGACTTTACGGATGAGGACAGCTCTGTAGCCTTAAACACGGTCAATTAATGTTATGTTGTGACTTAAATTGACAATTTGTCAAGGGGAATGGAGTTTTTCGAAATACATTTGAACGGACATTAGTCAAGGTTTGGGTTATACTCGTAAATGAGTAAGATACTTTACAGGAAATATTTTAAAAACAATTGATAGAAATGATAAAATGTGAATTTTCCAGACGGAAACAAATACGAATGCTATATAAATTAGAACAGATTCCGTCTCATATCAAGAGACTCCCCATTGTATGCAAATATTGGCAGCATTTCACCATTGTTCCGAGAAGATTATCCAACAACAATTCGCATAGCTTGCAGAAAATTATTAGACAGTATTGTGGTGCTTAATGGAGAGCCCATGTCATAATTCTAACAATTGGGCCGAATAAGTTTTAATCCAGAGACAGACAGACACACAGAAGAGCGCAGAACTGAATTCAGCAGTAATGTGGGGAGAGAGACCCTCTTGTTGTTGTTGAAGGCCCTCCTAATGGAAATGAAATTAAATATAATCGCGTTCTGCACTGCCAAGCATAAAGTTATTGTTCTATGTCCCATCGTGTGGCTTGGTTGCTGACTTTACATTTCCAGGCACATGTGGAAAGGTGAACAGAGCACACTTTTGAAAAACTGCGCGCGATGACAACAATGCACCCCGAGTCAAAGACACGCGAATGACCATAGAAATGATAAACAGTCAATAAAAAATTCATAAATCGATCGGTTTTGGGAGTCTTTTGCTCGTCTTAGAGCGGCCAGAAACAGAACTGTGGACAGGAACGATGGCAATAAATTATCTCTCTGAATTCTTACCGCGTGCTTAGACCATGGACCACGGATTGGCACTCCCTGTTCTTTAGTATTTTATCATCAGATGAATTGAGACAAAAAAACGGTGACAATGGGATCTAACAGACTATCCGCAAATTAATTCCGCATTGACTTTCTTCTTTGCATTTTGCAAAGATAAAAACCTTGTTTTTATTGTTAACTTGACTGGACTTAGAATATTGTCATAGTATTAAAACTTATGAATTTATACATTTTATAAGAAAAATATATTTCTATTTTTGGATCAATTTGAAAAGGTGGATTTAAAAAAATACATAAAATGGATCGTCTAATTTACCTGATATTTAGCCAATTGGAACCATGTTTTGATAATCAGTGATAGTCGAGTGTCGTGGTTGGCTTTTGTGGTTTTTACGCTGATGAAAATGTCATCCAGCTCGGTTGTGGGTGGCTTTGGAGTGGCTGTGACCGACGCCTGCCTGGGATCCAACTGATGTTGATGTTTTGTCGCCGTTTTTTCATGAATTCCCGTCGACTTGCCACTGTTTTCCGTGTGAGTGCTGAAAATTAAATTGTCCAAAAACTGGTCACTTTCCTCCACCACCACTACCGTGCTTCCCGGATGGGGTTGTTGTTCCTGCAAAGAGAGACACAGGCAAATTAAATTAATGCCCAATAACAGACTTAATTCGATTAAATTGCGATTCACAAAACTTCCAAAAACTCTTGAATTTTGGATGGCGAAGAGAAGAGTCGCGAAACCAGAATTAAGTATCTTCTCGCCCCACAATTCTACTTGTGGCGTGGACTGACTGTGTGGGTTGAGTCGAGAGACTGGAGAAGATGGTTCACGGCGCGACCGCGCGCTTTCAAATTGAATTTTTATTGACAAAATGTGTTCTTGGGCTGGTTTTAATGGGCTTTCGGGAGCCTCTACACACAAATACGTAGATTTGGGACGTATTTAATTTGTTGGTGAATTTTATGACCGTAAATTATGTTGTTTTAAAGCCCAGTTTACCAGTTTAATGGGGGAGTAATTGCAATGGTTAAATAAAAATAAAGAATCGCATTGATTTTAGAAATCTTTACTATTCCATCGGTCACACATATTTCGGACTTTCTCAGGTGCAAAATTCAATTTCGGGACTAATGATAATAAAATAATCTTGAGACTTGTTAGAATTTTCCTTTCCAGGACCTAATATTTGTTGGTTTAGGACCACCTCCAAGCATATCTGTTTATTCAGGGTTCACTGTTTGTTTTCAAGTTATTCCCAAGAAATCTTTGGAAAATATTTATTCAATCCAACAATGAAGGTATTTCACACTGAACTGCAAAATAGCTTCTCTATCTCGGGTCTCAAATTTACTTTATTATTTATTTATTTTGTTTTATATGACGGCAATAAAACAATAATTATTAAATATAAGTTTATTATCATATTTTAAATGGAGTTGTGAATTCTCCGGTATTATATTGCAACAAAGCACACACCTTGAATTTAAACATCGCCGAAAAGAGACAAAATAGATTTCAATGAGTAAATAAATTAAAGAATTGTGTTCCCGGTTTGGTGGCGAGGGGTGGTGGAATGAAACCAGATACAATTGGGCCACTCAGCAGGTGCAGAGAAATGTCACGAACTTGAAAATCGTGGACTGGCTTTGTGCATTCTGGAATATGGTTCAATTCTATCGATCTGTTGCTTGCTCCCCACTGGGCTCGCTTTGTGCAAAAATATTTCCTTGCCAAGTCTTGGGCAGTGATAAACGACTGCCATGTATATAATTGAATTTGCCTCCGATTCTTTGTGACGGATGGCTCTTGACTTATGGACTTATTAGAGAATCAATTTTATACTATTTTAAAAAAAACTCTTTAAATAATAGAAATCTTTGTTCTTCTAAGTTTTGATTAGGAATTACAATTCAGAGCCAGTCGCCAGAAAGTGACACAAGCCACATGATGGAATAATTGCGTTAAGCCAACATGAGGAATTATCTTTTAATATTTATTCCATGAAACTGTCATAAAAGCGAGAAGAGAGAGAGAGAGATATTGTGTATAAGAGATGGACATAAATGCAAAGTACGTTTTGATGGGGCCTATTGTTAATTATTGTCACATAAATTATTATTTATGCATTTTACATTTTAATAAACAACAGAACAAGCGCTGACGAAAAACATCCAACAAGTGTGATGCCTGTTTGACGATGTTTTGGGCTGTCTTCTTCCGAAGAATTCCTCGCTTTAATGGCTCGCATGACTTCTTGCACTCACTTGTCTCGATTCGACCCCACCAGAAGACGTTTTTATTGTGGGTATTTCACAAGACAATAAATGTGGAGTACAGCACATTTGCATAATGAAATAGACTTCCAAGACATAACCCACATTACAAAAAAATGTCGACCATTTCCAAAACGAAATTGTCTTTTACATTGTGCTGCTGAGAGGCAAGCGAAGTTAAATTCCTGGTACAACGAAACATTCCCGAAATATTTACATTTCCCTTCGCCAGAACATATCCTAAACAAATAACCGTTTCAAATGTTTTACTTCCCAGTCTCCGATTATCATCTTTCCGTAAATATCTGGGATTACCTGGGCCAATCTAATTGCCATTTTTAATCTAAATGCAAATATATTCCTACACTTTCAACTTTCAAGTTTAAACAAGACGAATATTTGCTTTAAGCATAGAATTAGAAGTTGCAGATATCAACACGGGCCCATATTTGAACTGAACGTGGGATGTCTCAAAAGTACCTTTTACTGAAAGGAATTATTTCAAAAAGAAAACACTCTAAATTTAAAATAAACACGACACAATAATAGAATGGTTTTACCATGGAATAAATTGGTGCATAATCTTCACATTTTAGGCAAATTCTGTGCTTAAACCGGATATTATTGGATAACCCTCGCTCCTATCAGATTATTTGTTCACTTTGCAATTCCAACTAGAGCTTGTTTAAATCCAAAGTTAAACAGAAAGTCCGTCATTTCCGATTCTAAAGTCGAAAATACTACGGCTTTTCAAATGGCACAGATCTTTGGTGTATTTGTTTGTGATAAAAATTCAAATTACCGAGAAAGATAAGATAAGGAAGTCTTTCATTGTTAATACGCGCACCGAAATTCCGTTATTGTTTTTTAAATGAATACGTTTTGGAGAGGTGATGCTTTTTTCAATGGGTTTCTGGTGTTTGTTCTTCAATTTGTTCTCAATTGGATTTTCAAGTCGCCACAATAATGAATCATTTACCAGACCGCGAGGAGGGAACGGAGCACGGGATCGAGAGGCAGGTAAAAGATGAATGGAGAAGCGGGCCGAAACACTTCCTACATGGTATTTGCGACACCCAGGATTTATTCGTTACAAGAGCAATCGCACATCATTAAAATAAATCTCAATACCATGTCAGACATGTGTAATGTTTTCCTGTAACCGGAGCGCGCCTCTTCTTTGGTCGTGGGTGGCTGGACATTGCGATTTATCTTCATTTTCTCTCCGATGCAACAGATTCTTTTTGGAGTTTTTGTCTTTATGGTCAAGACCTTCGAAATTGAATGTGTTTGTTGTGGGCAGATGAGATCAGTTCGACAAGACTTTGTAATGGACGTGGCTCCAATTAGAAACGCATCGTTTGGCGAACGCGAAATATTCACGAATCTCTTTCTCTCCTCTTAAAAATGCACTGCTACCAGAAGCCATTAAATGCATATCTGGCTTTCGAGTTGGCACATCACGCAATCTGCCACTGAGAGGCAGAGACGACGACGCCGTCGAATTGGAAATTATGAAAAGGGAAAATGGAATGGCGAAGAGGAAGAACCTGTCTTTCTGCCCGGCCATAACACAGAGCAGCAGCAGAGCCCAGAAGAGGGAAAAGAAGTTAATAACTGCAATGAATTCTGATGCATGCATTAAAAGAAGACCGTTGATGACGGCACCGAAGACTTCCATAAAAATAATTTGTTTAATTTGATGATTTTATTCTTCGAGCCGATTCGCGTACTTTCAGAGAAATTGATATTGTTTTTTTCTGCTTTTTGTGAAATGATTGAAAACACCAACGGAAGCAAGCTAATCAATAAGTTTCAGAAGTTTAACAGCTCATATTGATTGCCAACAATGCACCAATAACAATAAATATTGTATGAACTAATTAACATATCTAAAAATTACTATTACATGAAAATAATGGCTACTTAATGTTCTTGGTTTTCAGAACTGTGATATAGTTTGCCTCGAATACCTATACGTACAAAATAAAAGCCAATCTTCAGGGTTTCCTGCCAAAGTAAATCGATCAGTCTGGAAACCCAAACAATATAAAATGAATTTAAATTTGAATTCGATAGCGTCATAAATCAAAATTCTGCAATAAACCTGACCAAAGCCAGGGCTGTGAATTGCATTTTATATCGCTTGACTTCGTTTCCCCAAAAATTAATTCAAATTAGTTCTCAACCGACATCTTCAAGCCCCCAAGTCGACTTTTCTAAGCACCTTATACTCCTCTGATATTCCCACTTCACTGCTGCCCTGAGAGACTGGCTGACTTCCCAATCCGCTCCAGAGTCTAATTTAAATTTATGTTATTATTATAATCGGTGTTCTGTGCTCATGTCGGTCGGGTTTTGTGGCCAAAGAAATGAAATAATATTGATTTTATTAAGCCGTCGGGTAGAACGAGGCCATGTGATTTGGAGAATTCGATTCTCTGTTGTTCATTTACATTTAAACGATGGTCAAGAAAACACAAATAGTTTTGTTATTAATTTTAATTAACACAAAACTTCACCTGGACCGAATTTATTCCGATTTCCCATCGACCGCGAGCTCACTCAACATTCAAGAGAGTAGTTGGCCCCAAAACGCAAACTGCGATTGCGTCTCTACTTGTTACATTTTCTCAGCTTTACCTAATCAATGATTTATGGTCTTTCGAATGAAAATTGCCTGATTTTAATTGAATGCCAAATTCAGTGGAAGAACTTCTTTCAGCAGCGGCACAAAGTTTGGGAACAGAACCGATCGCGTTAATTTAAATTCGAATTCGAGTAGCCGGGAATGCTGATCTTATCAGATTAAAATCAACGCAAGATTCTCTAACATGCACTTCTGTTTGTGATCAGAAAGCTCGATTTTTAAACGTTACCAAGAAGTTAAAGAGAACCCAGTTTATAAACGATCGGATAGAATGATCGTGCGCATTTAAAAGCGGAATTGAAATGAATCGGTTATCTTGCACCTGCCTCATCCTTTGCCATTTTCTTATTGGCACAACTACAACTAAATGCATTACGATCAGGTGAATTGAATAAGATTCAGATGGCACTAATGAACTGTGCGGTAAAAGGGTCACATTTGACATTAATTTGCAGATTTTGCGCATTTCCGGTCACCATCGCTCTCGCTTAATTGGATCATTTTGTCCATACTTTTTCTCCTCTCCTGAGTCTTGATCTTGATGTGATCGCGAAAGAAGTACACACAGCATCCGATTCTTCAACTTTACCTGGTTACTATTGTTGGCACTAACTACAATTGCAGCTGCACCTTGGGCAGGAATTCCGTGCACATTCTGGTAGACGACCAGAGTCATGTAGATAAAGGCGATCGCGATTGTCATCATTTGGAGATTTTTCTTGTATTTCTGGGTTAACAATTGGGCTCTCTTCAGAGGGAAACTATTTATCATTGTACACAATCCCGCGGTTAAAAATGATCGAGTTTCGGATTGACCGAAATCATCGTGCACATTATTTTTCACTTTTGCACTAGGATATTTGATAATAAATTTACATCTTCCCAAATTGCAATGAATTTATTATTTATTTAGAACTAGTATCTTAAATTTATGTTTTGAATTTGAACTAAACTATATAACTTTAACAAATAATAGGCACATCACTTAAAACACATATTTATGAAATTACAGGTAATTAATCTATATCGATTATATAATTATAGTTAAATTTATTAAAAACTAAAATCACTTCACTCCGATTTGCCGTATTGTTTATTAGAAAATTTGTTGTTGTTTTTTCGAAAAATTAGGAGACCGACGACGACCTTCCTCCTCAACGATCAAAAATATTCTGCGAGAGAAAAGTTAAAAGCAGAGAGCAAAGAAGAGAGAATACGATCGCAAGAGCGGGAATTTTAGTTAGGAGTAATTTTAGTCTGCCAACAAACTTCGTTTCATAATTTAAATTTTTATTATCATATTTACATTTTTATAAATATTTATTTTTAACATTGATAATTAATTCTTATTTATTTTATGCCAGTTATTCTTTCTTTGTATAATTGGCATGATATATTAAATATGTATTTTGAGTGATAGGTTAATCTTAAAATATTTGAGAGTACAATCAAAATCTCTAAAATGTAGTCAAAGGTAAAAAATATGTGATAATCTTCGAATTTACTTAGGCTTAGTTTAAGAAGAAAATAAATAATGATAAGTAGAATTAATGAACATCAAATTGCAATTTTTAATGGAGAAATGAGCTAAATGAAAACACGATCACTCACCTGGTTATTAAATGCATTAGGCGCGTTCTGAGCGCTGTTCTAGTATTATAGTAAACCTGGTCTTGTCTTGTTTCATCTGACTATTGCACTTTTAAAGCGATCCAGTTTTTTCTTCAGCTCGGAGGCGTTTGAAAATAAATTCTAGTTAGAAGAACCAAAACAGGGTGATCCTGAAATTAGAACGTAATTTTTAGGGTAAAAATTTGATTATTGTTATTTATAAAACAAGGTCGATAAGGCATTATTAAATACAAGGTTTGTTTTAATACACCAGCGAAGCCAGTGCTTTAAAGAAGGCCCGAGTGTTTAATAAAACTTATCGCCCTTTTTTAAAACAAAATATTATGCATTCTTGAATAAATTAACATAAAGATCTTAAAAATTCATTGAATTTCTGTATGTATATTTTGCGCTGTTCCACACACTATATGTTTTAGGACAGTATTACAAAGTGTTTGTAAAGATTTCCTGTTGTCGGGGAAAGTATCGGACACAGTTCGTCAAAGTTCGTCAATATTTTACAGTAAAACCTCCAGTATCAAAGTAGCTATAAAAACGACTTTGACAGAAAATTTGAGTGGCATAATATCAATATTAAGCAACAAAAATGCAACAAAAAATGTTTTAAATATTTCAACTTGAATTAATTTTGGGTTATTTTTGTATTGTCACCTTGTGGTTTTTTCTAAATGTTTTTTTGCCATTTTTATCTTGCACCATTTGGCAGAAAAGCAATCTTGAACCACACAGAATGCCTTCCAGGGAAAGTAAAAAATGTGCATTTTAAAGAGAATGGAAAAGAATATTGTGTGTTGTATGCATCATATAAACAAAAGCGAAATAGGAGTCTAAATACACATATTGCAAAACAATGCAGAAAAAGTGTGTGTTAGTGCGGCGTCAGGCGTTATAAAACAGTCCCGGTTTTATATGAAATGAAAACACAATAGAAATTAAATCCAGAACATACAGCAGAACCGTCTCTGGGTGCGCGAGAGCTTAACAAAAGGATTTTTCTGGTCGGGTTATGAGATGGATGATGCCAATGTTATGAATAAAGAGAGAGAGAAAATAGAAGAAATGGAGGAGTATGAAAATTAAAAAATTTATTACCAAGACGTGTGTCTTGCAGGCGACTTATTCTCTGCCCATTGTAAAATTAACCCATTATGGATTGGAATTGGCCGAGGGACAGGCAGAGAGTCGGTGTTCGGTAGAGCAGCGTCAGAAAAAGTTTTGATTTATTTCCCCATTGAGTCCTATCGGTACTATATCATTGGTTTTGCCTGATTATAGAACGAGAACTCCTTTCTTATTCAGCTTCTCTCTTTGAACAGCACGTGTTCAAAGTCGGTCCACAATTTAATTGTCCAGTACCCGCCTTTATAATCGAAAAGACGCCATAAATTAACGGCATAAAGAGAGAGATATTTAATGTCATTCAGAACAGATAACAGCCTTGAATTGCCTCTAATGAATTTTAATTTATAAAAATCAGTTTTGGATCGCCGACGCGTAGGACTTTTTTGTGGCTTTGTTTTGCGCGAAAATTAAAAGCAGATTGGCCAATACCTAATAAGTCAGTGGGCTTCGTAGGCATTTCATTTTGAAGGAACTCGCTTGCGGCCAAAACGCACAAGTGCATTTAATTTTGGAGAAAATAAAACTGATCGCGAACGATCATTTAGTTTTTTACATAAAAAATAATAATCATCGACGGGACGTTCAATGAATTTTGAATTGCCACGGGCGCATTTGAACAGTGGTGGTCGTAAATATGATGCAAATGCTTCTGAAAGAGTTGATTGGTTTTCAACGAAATGAGTATAAAAAACTCCTGAAACTGTTTTATTTCAAATTCAATTAAATTTAGGTAACTTAAGTCGTTAAATACAAAAAAAATTGGTATTACAGAGAACACTTTTATAAATTTTTGATTTTTGGTCACATAATTGAATTACTTGTAAAATAAGAGATTTCAGAGTGAAAAGATGTGTTTTCCACCCAAGCAAAGCGACTTGAAAAAAAAAATTGATCTAAGCACAGCCTGGATTTACGTCCTGCTTTGTGGCAAAAATAGTGTATAAATTTTGAATTTAAAGAGAGAAAAATTTGTTCGTTATGACTTGAAAATGGTAGGTTCCTACAAAATCTCTTGATATTTCGAAATACATTTTTATGATCTCGATAATATACGTATGAACGAAATTAAACCTTTGCTATGNTTTACGTCCTGCTTTGTGGCAAAAATAGTGTATAAATTTTGAATTTAAAGAGAGAAAAATTTGTTCGTTATGACTTGAAAATGGTAGGTTCCTACAAAATCTCTTGATATTTCGAAATACATTTTTATGATCTCGATAATATACGTATGAACGAAATTAAACCTTTGCTATGTAACAAAACCACTCGCTAATTCGAATTACTCAACGACCAACACTCGACAATTCGGAGTTGCATATTTGTTATTGTAACATTTCAGACGTCTTTTCTCTTAAAAAAGTTATTGAGCAAGAGAACTATTGTATAATTTGAAGTCTCGATAATTCGAAATATTTTAAGAGTACCCCGAATTTCAAATTATCGAGAGCTAACTGTATTTCTTTCAGTACTAATCAAAGTATTTCAATTGAAAATTAAATTGACAGGTAAAAAAATTGTGTTGAAAAATATGAATTGTACAGTAATTCAGAGAAGTTTTCGATTTTTGTGGTATTTTTTTTCTTCAAAATCGATAAAATTGTGTATAAAATACATACTTTATAAAAGACCTTGTTAAATACCTCTAGATTACCGTGTTGTTCAATAATGTTTATTCTTATTAATTCTGTTAGACAAAATTAAAAATTAGAAATTAGGTTTTCAATTTTGTTTAAAAAAATATAAGTCAGAAAAGCCTTTTTGAAGTGATATTTCATAAACAGAACTCTATATTTATGACATGATCTGTTCGAACATGAAAAATTGTTGATCGATTGATGGATCTCAGTTCCAAAGTGTCGATCACTATTTTTGTGTCATCTCTGGTGTTGTTGTTAGTGGGTATGATCGGTGGTTGCGCGCGATCGGTAAACCTCATTTTTCATTATTTGAAGACTTTTGCGTCTGTCAGAAGAGAGAATCACGGACAATATCATCAATTAACAAAAACGTTAATTTTTATTGTATGGACTGGACGAATCTCACAGAGGACTTGCCCGATTTGGGACCTGGGC
Organism: Clogmia albipunctata; assembly: GCA_001014945.1. Classification (NCBI taxonomy): domain Eukaryota; kingdom Metazoa; phylum Arthropoda; class Insecta; order Diptera; family Psychodidae; genus Clogmia; species Clogmia albipunctata. The sequence goes on from JXOV01032671.1 coordinate 51,728, forward strand.
CCAAACGATTTATATTCAATTCGTTTCACCATTGAGTATCTGTAATTGAGATCTCTTTCGGCAAAAGCATTTTTCGAGTCGACGACGAGAGCCGAGAGACGTGTCGAGAAAACAGGAAGGGACACACTGCTCATTCAAAGACATCAAGTGCATCGAAAACGAGAAGGCATTTTAATTTCCAAAACGGTAACTTTGCAATAATTATCGCCCCATATATGTGCAATATGATGAGATCATAACATTGCTGTGTGTGCCTCCACTGTCCAACGTGAAAGAGGTCGTTGCCAGATTTTGACCAAAAACAGTTTTGAAAAATTGTCGGAATTTAATAATTTTGCGTTCCATGTACATTATGTGACTTTATGTGGATAATGGTTAGCACAGGTTTTTGAATGCATTCTCTTTTGTAATATTAAATTTTTAGTTTTTGCGTAATATTATAATTAGTTAAAATACATATTAGCTAAGGTTTTGCAAAGTGACTAACCGAAAATTTTTACACTTACATTCTAATTCTTCCAAAAATTACCTTTCCATTTTAATTTAATTAGCTTCAATTTATTTTTAAGTTTAACCAATCATTTACAGAAAATGGCAAACAATGGCTATTAGCAACCATTAACACAACTATCTTAAAACTCAATTTCCAAGAACAGTGTTTATGATAAGTACTTAAAATCTTAAATACTCTCATGAATAAATTTCTGTGAATCACCAAAAATAATGTGATTTTTTAAATCGATTTAAATAATATAATCATAAAAGGGACATCGTTTTAACAGAAAATGTAAAAGCATATTTTAAAAGTTTCGTTAGAAATGCACAATTTAATTGGAGAAATGATAAAATCAGAACTTGTCCAATTACTGATTCGTTTGAAATGAAGCAATTTAGGCCCGTACAAGGACTAATTTCAGCTACAAACCATCAACATTTATGTTAATAACTCAATTGACTTGAGATGTTGTTAACAAGATTCCCTTAAATGATGCTACCAGTATTTGGTTAAATCAAGTCTCGAGTATGTGTTGTCTTCAGATTGGCAGGTTCACCTTAGCGCGGTCTTTTATGGCCATTTGGAGAGCCAAAACACAGACGAGAATATGTTTTTTTTACATAAAAAGTGGCAACAAGAATCGTATTTCTTGAATTAATTGATTTTACTTGGAACACGAGTGGTCTTTTATTATTTTTTGTTGTATTTTGGCAAAGAATTTCTCGTCCATTTTCTTCTTCGAACGACGACAAATCATTTTCCTATCGACTCCACCGACTTTAACTAACTCGGGTATCCATCCGCTGTTGTAGGGAAAGATTGATCACCCAGGCCCGTCAGTCAGTTAGCCTCGTCTCGGTAGCAAAACCGGGAGATGATCGAACCGAAGAAAACACGCCGCAAATGATTGAGAATGTCCACTAATTAAAATGACCAACCGAATGAATGTTAATTAACTTAATGGTAGAAATAATAATAATATGTCAAACGTGGAGAAAAGACAAGCTTTTCGGTGAATAATTTTGAACCCGATCACCGCCATCGATGACAGTAGCGCTCCCGATTCATTTATTGGTGATTTATAACAAAGACATATTGAAATTCAAGATGCCCAAATTTGCTGATCAGTTTACTTTACTGTCTCCCCCCAATCATCATCAAAAGTATTGGTCAATAACTCTTGAGCTTGTCAACAAATGGAAGAATTCTGGTTTGTTAGAGAGCGCGCCGGGGTCTGATCCGATCAGCGGCCATAACTCTGTCCGAATTGATGTCGTCCGGGTAATTAAAATTATTGATCGAGTTAAAGTAAACAAATTGTTATTCCTCTCCAACAAGTTCTGCCCCCTCTCATTCTGTCCGCACCTCTAAAACCTGAAGGAAATAGTCGTCTCTACAATCAGATAAGAGCGTCCCACCACCAGAAAACTTCTGACCATCAAGATAAACGTTCGTCAAAATTTTAATTTTTATTAATTCGAAAAAAATTAAAATTTGTTCCAAGTGGCGACAAAAAATAATAAAATTAATTTTGCGGTCCATGGCGACTACTGCTCAGTGATTATAGATCTGCCTATAGCTATGTGGATTGCTAGACAAATGTCAACGCACAGATAAATATGGGATTTATGGCTAGCAATTATCTATTTACCATCAATTTGCAACACCTATAAATTTACCTAAATTTAAGCAATAATTTGCAACGATGAACTCTATGGCAAATGGAATAATAATTTTGGTTTAAAATTGGATGGAACACCACTTTTAACATTTTTTCAAATTATTATTAGGTTATTGACTTTTTTCAATCTTATTTGCTAATCAATTAGGAAGTAATCTTTATTGAAGATGTTAGTTGTCAGGTTAAATCTACATATTGAAAAGTATTAAGGGAGAAATGTAAAATAGTTATTTATACAACAAGGTCG
>JXOV01032708.1:0-12029 GCA_001014945.1 Clogmia albipunctata
TGTTAGTAATAAATAATATATTATTCAACAATTCAATATAAAAGAACATCTTGTGGAGTAAGCGTTGACTACCATAATGACACTATTACTATACAAAATTGTATAAAAAATAATATTTTTAATAGATGAATTTTGGTACAAAGTACTAATTTTGTGTTTTTACAATATTTGTAATTGTCTGCGGGTATTTAATTATAGTTTTCAACACTGTACGATTATAAAACAATTCTAGAGGAAGCATTTGTTACTAAAATGTAAACATTTTTCAACAGAATTGTATAAAATAAAATATGATTATTTTATGAAACAGTTATTTCGAACCTTTTTATGAAGAGTACGATTACTGAAATTATGTCCAAGGTATAATTTATTCTTTATGATTCCGAACGTACGTAATACGGAAACTAATTTTTGATTTTTGAAAAATAATAATTTAATTTAGTTTTTTGTGTTATTTGTAAATACCTATAATATTGTATAAAACAAAAAGCCAATATTAAACTAACTATGCTTCTTTAAAACATTAGCTAATTTGGTGACTTTAAGCAACCGTAGTGTTTAATAATGCCATATTTTATCGATCTACTTGTTAAAATAACTATTAAATAATAGTTAGTGTATAGTAATTGTAAATGAAATCTTATATTAATGAAGTTGTATTATTGTAAATCTTATACATAAATTTGGCACTCTCACAATTAAATTCTTTACCTAATTTATCAGTACATAATTTTGAAAAACGTGAGAATATTAAATTTGGTTGTAAACCAATACATTTTCCTGTTTTTATTTTAGGGACGATTCCGAGAAACAGAAATATAATATTTCCCCAATTTCCATATCAAATGATTATTCAATATTCATATATGAATAATTGTAATAAATTCTTCTAAAACATTGCACAAATTAATATTGGCATCACTGCGTTTCGCAATTTCTTATTATTGATTTTATTCCGAATACATTTCAATTGGAATATATTAATAAATTTTTTCTCGGAAAATGAAAATAAATATTTATTGATTTTGCCCGTAATCAAACGAAGTCTATCACAATAAGGTAGCCATTAAGACCTGTCTTTGATCTTCATCAACATTGGCCAGGCTCGTAAAATTTCCCTCCAACCGAAAAACAACTGGTAGTATAAATATAAAAAAAACCACCTCCACCCTCCGTGTTTTTACCTAAATAGCAATGACGTCACCGTTTATGAGGTGGGTTTAATTTGTAATTTCGCAGATGGAACTCTCAGGTATGATTTGTGAAAGAATTTAATTAGATTTTGGGATGGAAAACAGAGGCCGAGCCGGGGAGTGACCACAACAAATTTAATTCAATGACACAAGGTGGGAGGAGATTGGAGGAGGAGGAGGAGGAGGGGAACGGTCCAGATGGGGACACAATGGACATGAAAATTGAATTAAATTCCTGTTGAACTTTGTGCAAATGAATTTTATATGCCGCAGTCAACGCTTTTAATAAGTAATGTAGTATTGAGAGGGAAAAAATGAATCAAATGAGGAACGAAAGTACTTTGCTAGATGGATAATGGAAATATCTTATATTATTTATGAATCCATTTAAGGCCTGTACAGATGACTATTATTCTCAAATATAATAAACATAAAAAGAATAATATCTCAATATAATTGTATTGCCTCTTTACGGTTAAAAATAATGCAACACAAATAATCTAATGCATTTGTAATAAAGAATTTATTTTTTTCAATATTCTGAGATAGATTTTCAAAAAAAAATCTACAACAACCTTTGTTAATTAAGGTACGATTATGAAATTCCGTAATAATAATACCAATGGTAATTATTTCTTATGCATTTTTGTTGCATAAAATTGATATAGTAGTACTGAAATTGGATTCTGTCGTTTTTATATCACAAGTGCTTTAAATAATTCTTTAAAGCACTAGTGTTTTCCTTTATTATTAAAGTGTGAACTCCGTTCACAAATCCATCAAGCTTATATAGATTTCAGTTTTTTGTGCATGAAACTATTAGTAGAACATTTAACAGATAAATATTGGAATATGATATTATTAAATGATACGCCAACATCGGACCTCCACATGAATTACGACTATTTGCGACCATGCGCAAGAAAGGGATAATAGATATTTATGCAACAAGGTCGATAAGATAAGTCATTATTATTTTAAGCCTTAAATAAGGCCCGAGTGTTTAATAATGCTTATCGACCGTGTTTTATACAAAATTTTGTGCATTTTAAAAATAAATTTACACAAAAATAAATAAAATAATTGTTTTATTAAAAAGTTTGTTAAGCGGCTCTAAATTAAAAAGTTGAAATATTTTACACCCCTCTCTTACTCATAGCCGAATGTTTTGCACCTAGTTTTTACTCATAGCCGCAAGGCGTAGTCCAAAAATTTCCAATAGGCGGTTTTCTAAATAAAATTCCAAAAAATATCGTTAGTACTGGCAAATTACAAGTAAGCCACGCCCTTCAAAACTGACGACCATATAAATTTAATGGATTTCTTTTACGGAAGTCACATTTTAATAAAAAAGAAAAATCACACGTGCTTGTAAGAATTACTTAAAGCACGTGTGATATAATAACGACTTTGACAGAGCAAAATTGATGCATCAAAATGCATAAAAGATATAATGACTTTTTCTATCTCGCCGAAAGTGTGTTTCGGCTAAACTAATTTTAAATTTTTACTTTGTCATAAACGATGACTAATTTTTTGTGTAAAATATTTATAAATGCATCAAATATTGAATAAAACGCGGTCGGTAATCATTATTAAATACACGGACCTTTCCGGACCCTTCCATCACTCGCTACGCTCGTGACTTTAAAGCACCCTAGTGTTTAATAATGCCGTATTTTATCAACGTAGTTATACCAGTAACTATTTTAGCTATTAATAAAAAATAATTTTATATATTTTCATTTGAGAAATAAATCGTCATCTGTTGAAAAAATTGTTATTTCTTTTCTAGTATTTAGTTTGTTTTTAACCAAAAGCGCTTTTTGTTTACTGCACCAATAATTAGTATTTATTAAAAATATGTATTAGCATATTAGCACTGATATCAGTTTAATATTCAAGTGTTTGGTTTTTGAAGTGCAGTTGGAATAAATCAAACACCAACATTAAAAATTTAGCACTTTAATATAAATTATCTCCGTATACCTCACTCTAATTTATTATGTTATATACTTTTTCGACTTATTTCTAGGTATAGAATTTATTATGTGAAAAGGAAAAACATATTTTTTTACAGAAATTCAAAGAATTTTCAAGATTTAAATTATTGTTAAACTTACATAATTTAACCAGTATTAAATGAACAAATTGCTTTAAAAAGCGTGCCACATTCGTTACGATAATTTAAAGAAACTAAGTAAATATATTAATACACATTGAAGAGATAATTAACATATCCCTAGCACTTTCATAACGAAAGCTTAGCTTTTCGACATCGATTTGAGTTTCATTAAGTGTCACTTTATCATTATGGAAAGTTTTGATTATTTATTTCACTAGTAAAAAAAAGTCACAATCTACGAATAAATTTCTTTCCAAGTCAAAATTTCCACTTTGAGGGGAAAAAATCGTAAAATTTTGGTTCTTGAGAATGTAATAGTTAAACTGTAAGTGATAACCGTTCAATTAGAGGCCGTTGCAATGGCCATCATATTTAAAAATTAGTTTTATACGAATATGTGAGGAAAATACAAAGAATTTATTTCCTGCTCAAAAATTAGTTTTTATTCAAAAAAACGGCTCATTTTCATTATATATATTATTGTAATTTGTAGAGGCATATAGATATTTTTATTAATAAAAAGAGATAACGTTATATTTATTCTCGAAAACAGAAATATAATTGAACTATTTTACTCTTTATTAAAGTGTATATAAGATAAGAAGTATTAAACTGATGGGCAATTTAAAAATATTTGAAACAACTTTAATATTTACAACAATACATAATAATTCCTGATATAAGTAGCAAATTGTTCTAATTCTCCATACTAATAAAAAAAATCAATTTTAATAGTAAAAACAATTACTGTTGCTTACCTGACACTGCTGGGGACCATGCCGCGTTGGTGAGGCAGTCTTCGGTCTGGGCTTCTTTAAAGTCGCTAAACTCGGACTAGTTGCTGCTGCAAATAAAAATGGAAATAAACAGAAATCCAAAAATTAGAGCGATAAATTTGATTAGGGAAATATCAAATCAACACAGGTGGAGGTGGCTGGTAAATGGCCGACATGCCACCTGGTTATTAGTGGATTTGACGATCCGACCACACCACTGTTGGCGTGACACTTTCAAAGACTGTCATCAATCGGAACGGGTGGTAGAACCGCAAATAATTAATGGTTAGGCAGCAGAGGGCTATTTGGACTGTTACTTTTGTGATTGCCGCCAGCAGAACCGTTTGCCGTTATGTTCGTCATCGATGTGCCGCTGCCGCTGCCACTCGATGTCGTTTTCCCAGCTAAAACAGACAGAGAGACAGACAGGATCATTTATTATTATTAATTGAACCTTTGATTAATCGATGAATAATATTCGCCTGAAACGTAACTTAAGAATTCGGTCTGAGTAAAGGACTCTATCATTATGATTAATTTGGTGCTTGGCTGGTTATAAGCTTCGGGTTATTATGCTTTGGTTTTATCATTAAATTTTGGTAATAAATAAGTAACGAAAACTTGTTAACTGCAGGATAGTTTAGAAAGAAATTCAAAATTATCGGGTCATAGTAAAGTTACCAATTAGTATTTTGAATTCTTTTTAAGCTTGTAAGACCAGATTTTCTGCTGAACACCATTGATTCACGAAACTAAGCCTTAACATTTTTGTATGCATGAAGAAAATAAATTTTTGATAAAAATACCCATTCAAATTTATATTAATTTTTAAAAATATTTATCAATTAATAGAATTGTAGGATGGTGCTGCGTATTGCTATTATGCAGTATCAACTCCAAGGGATTAATTGCACTTTATAACTTTTTTAAGTTCCCTATACCCTGTCGGATACATAATTACAATGCCACTGATAGGACTTAGGTTTCCTAAATCTATATTAAATTTTAAATATAATAAAAATATTATAAAGAATTTAATGCATAACGTTAATTTACCAAAAAGCTTCTATTATTGTTCTGCGGTCATCGGAATAATAAAGTAGGTCAATGATATCTTTAATTTTATTATTAAACTGACAAAGGAATATCTAGACCTCAAATCAGCCTTCAGTCATAAGATTAGTAGCCCGATCAAGTAATTCTTTATAATCATCATGAATAGTTTTCGATTCAAAGTTTGTGGTGAAATCCTGTCTATCAAACAGTTACCATTGAACAGTATTTCGTAAATAAAAGCTATTGATTAATACTTCATTCAATTTTGGGAGGATGGATTAGATAGAATATTAATTTCAATATATTCTAATCTAAATTAATTCAGCTATCTGCTTATTTTAATCTGTAAATTAAGTACCACAATATTCTCTCTTAAAAATCGTATAACAATCCTTCATGAAAGTGGACGAATAATACTTGTATGTACATTTGATAAGAGGTGTAACAAACATAATTAACCGAGTAGGGGAGAACAAACACTGACACACACATAACAGAATCGGGAATAAATATCGTGTTTGGTCTGTGGGGAGGAGGTAATAAATAAAATCGGCTTAAACATCAAACCAAAACCAACAATAACCTGGGTCTGTCTCTAGCAGAAACCGACGACCGATGGAGCAACTATTTATTATCTTTTCGGGGTAGTAGTCTCCGCTGCCAAGTCTTCCACCGGTTTCGGACGGGCCACAAAAGAACCCGTCCTCGTAATTATCGAGACTGTTCTCATTTCCAAGCCCGTTGGTCGTCGACTTGGCCATAGACATTGCATCTCCTCGAAAGCATAAATTATCGTCTCCGGCGTCTCCCAATAAATCAAACGGATCCTCATCACTACTTGTGCTGTTCATTGTACCCCCTTTGATGATATGATTACGGTCATGTGTGATGGTGATTATTTCGGTCGTTATCAGTTTGCAACGTATAGAAAACAAAATGAAAGTAAATACACGTAGACAATAAAAAGGGGAGGAAATAATAAAAATTGAACAAATGAGGTACAAATAATATTTCTGGTTATAATTACTCGTATGAGTGATTTTCTGGACTATATACCTAATAAACTTATATTGATTTAAATCAAATTTTACTTGGCGGATCTTGGATAGCAGGTTTGTGATTTAAAATTTTTTAAAATAGTTTTTGTACTTATAAAAAATTGTTCTTTGAATGTAATATCGATTAATTCATTTTGATTAGAGTCAGAGAAAATTGTATTTTTTTAGAAATTGCATAAATAATTCTTATATACCAAATTCGGTTTCAAATATATTTATTTCATTGCATTGATCACGACAGCAATAGAGATATATATAAGAGGTTTAGTTATAAAATCTATAGTTTTTTTTACAAGAATTCAATAGGTATTCATTTTATTATAAAATTGAAATTATGGATGGATAACTAAAACCTTAACAAATTCTACAAAGTTGTTGAAAATATTATTTTGAATAAAAAATTTCTAACTTACAGCATTTTGGATTGTTCTGAATATTTGTTTTTGCTACCGAAGTCTTGGGATTTAACACTATTTAACAATCAATTAAAACCTAAAGAGAAAAATTCAATAAATAATTTATCTAGACCACATACGTATATGTGCGAATTTATCTTGATTATTTTAATGAAAATATGGTTAAATAAAACATTAAAGATTCTATATAGTTTGCAAATTAATCTTGACTAATTTTATGAAAAAATTTTTAGTTTTTCTAAACTGGAAATTATACCCCACATTTGAAAACTCTTTGCTTCAAGAGTTAATTATACACAAACATATTCAGAATTGAAGTTTAAATATAGTTCTTGACTTTCATTTTAGTATTAAAGAACTATACTTTTAATTTATTGAATATTATTGAAAATCATTAATCTGATTATTCTCTATGAATTTTAGAAGCATAAACCTCTGATTTGCATCATTAAATTGAAGTCAACACCAATTAATGTTTCAATATGAAGCGGCCAATTATAGAGAAATAATTTGCAAAATCCTCCTCGTTAGAGAAAATCTGCACAGAAATTAAGTTGTAGTTATTTTAATTAACACGCAAATTTAAATAATTGAATACCTACTTAATTATGAATTGCAACAAACTACAACTCCCGATAGATTTTAAAAATAGATCACTACAATGTTAGTCTAATTAATTAGTGTTTCATAGCGAAAGTTTTTACAGCATATTTCCCATCGCAGGTGTCAAGTTTATCATGAAGTGACCTGATTTCTAAAAATCTCTGAATGAATCGTTAGGGAAGTACTTCTTACCTGCTGCCTGGAGTGTCCCTAGCATATCAGCCAGGATTTCAGGGTCTGGATATCCTATGGTCAGCCCCGAGTCCAACGATGAATTGGAGTCCGGTGCCTGGACTGCTTCTCGTAACTGGAGAGTGACGGAGCCTTCAGCGCCCATTGAGGCGCACATAAGGACTCGAGGTGGGGCCAAACCAGCCAAGGGTAGCCGAAGTCCAGCCTGAGTCTGCAATATAAAGGAAAATTTAGAAATTAATTCAACGTTTCTCTGTGTTTTAATAAATTTGACATAATTAAGCACTTGCCAATCGAATTAATCTTATTTTTTATGTTCTAGATTGAAATATTTTGACTTCACCATGGAAACGGCTTCTTAGAGAGATCAACCTGATAACCTGTTTTGAAATTTCGGTTTTCCGCGTTTCTACACATTTGTTTGTTTGCAAAAATTTTCCGTGATTATGATTCACAATTTAGTTATAAATATCTTAACACGTCATCGTTGTTAATGCCGTGTGTCTGTGCTTTTAAACCAATGACCATATCGTGTTACCTTAATTATAGAGAACAAGTACTTTAATAATTATGACTTTCACGTTCATGATTGAATTATTAAAAAAACATATTATTGTTAAAATTTGACTGGAAGCCTTTAAATTAATTTTCTCGTTTTTTGGCACGTTACGACCGCCTGATCCAGGATCTGTGTCCACTTTTTATTAAATAATTACTTACTTATGACTAAGTTCTAATTGTAAACCACCACATGAACACACCAATAAAAAATTTAATAAGATCGTATACGTTGGACACTGTAACATATGTCTTCTCTCCTTAAAATCGCGCATATTTCAGTATATAAGAGCTATACCTGCGGAATTTTATCCAAATGATGTATCTACCCTTTAAATACCCACTTCTTTTAAAAAACACAATTTCGTCAAGACATCTCATAATTTTGGTAATCGAGCCTACTTAATCTATATCAGTCAGAGACTTATTATTTATCTAGCCCTCATCTAATAAACCATCGAATCTAGCAATAAAGGCAGCTGTATCAATGAAATTCTAGTTGAACCACATCCCAAAATACTTTACCATAAATTGGATTGAAGTTTAAAATATATAAAAGCATTAACATCCGATCCAGGGGCCAAAAATAGCTCCGATCGAAGTCTAATTGAACACTCCAAAGATTGTTCTCTCAATAACAAAGGGCCTCCTCTCCACTTGGGTATAAAATTCGAACCATTACGGTTCTGGCATACCTCAACACGTTTGGTAAGATCCAAGTGTGTTGAGTAATTTGGAATAGGTATGCCATTCCTAATGGCCAAATAACGCAATAAGTATGTCAAGAGTATCTGGTTAGGAGGCGAATTTCATTGAGAAAACCCATTTCGCGTTTAGATTGTTTTTGCTTTCTTCCCCTCCTCCTCCCCATTCTCATTTATTCAATTAACGGACGTAGTTTTCGTGACGTAATTGGTGCTATTTTCAATTGCGAAAGAAAGCGCATGGAATTCTGTTTTTTCTTCCCGCGCGTTCGCAAAAAAAAAATCTTTCTTCTGGGGGAGCCTAATCGATTAAGAAGGAAGCGTGGGAGTTTAAGTAAAAACCATATCGACAGACAAACACGCGGAGGCTCACATCATAATGGCTACAATAATTATGAGAATTGTAAGCGCTCACTGGCTGACGTTTGTTTGGACAGGGACGTCCGTGGCGTTATTGAAGCGCTGGTCATTAATTAATGACTCCCGCACAACACTCGATGGATAACATTCAATATTTGCTTTTGGAGAGCTTTCATTCCATTCGTCTCAGTCCGTCTCAAATAAAACCGCGAAAATAAATTCGCTGCCACCAAAAATTATTCATACGTTATGTTATAGAAATAACGCGTCCTTGCATGTTTAAATTGTATTTATTTCTGAAAATAAATAATAATATGTGAAAGGCTGACGAGAGGTGAGGTGTATCGGTGTATTTAAAAAGAGTCGGCACAAAAAAGCCAATTCATTATACTCTCACTTCCGTTCATAGAAACTTACGCACATTTATTTGACTGTCGCGGATCGCGTCGGCGAAAAAAATAATACAGAAAAATTGGAAATGTATTTTTAATGGCACGTGTGGGAAATTACACAATCCACACGGTTCACCGTGAAAATCAGACTGCGGGAGAGAGAAAGAAAGTTGGCCAATGTCGCGCCGAGAGCCGTGGTGTACAATCGGAACAAGGAATTATGTGTGTTGTTATATAATTTACGCTTTCGCCTGACGACAACGCAACAACAACAAAAATCCGGGCGAAAAGTATAGCCAAAAATTTACGACAAAATGCGAAATGATTTTCGCATTTTGAACGAGTCCCGATTACAATTAATTGCCATAAATTAATATACATTTACAATGTAATGGCCAAAGAGTCGTCGCTTGTGTAAATTTGTTTGTGATCACATTTTATGATTTTTGTTTTTTACGGCCAGAGCGCCGTGCTGCTGCGATTGACGACATTTAATTCGAAAATTGTCTCGTGCAATAAAACGATTCCCGTACCCCACTCTTTTCCTCTCAAAGTTTGGTGGGTATCTATATAGTATGTGGGGCTTTTATTTTCGACATTATTACGCCTATTTACTGTTGTATAATAGTACTCCAGAACGGAGAGAAGAACCCTCTAAAATTCCATCTAATAGAATTTACGACTTGTTCTTTAATCTACACTTTACTCCATCCCACAGTTTAGCCCTTTCCCCCTTCTTTCTATTTGGTTTCCATTTTTGGAGATAGTTTTTGACGACGCCACATAAACCCCTATCTATCCACACAGAGTTTGGGAGTCGTCGATCCAGTCAAAGACTCTCTCGCTTTTGGCCCATAATCTGCTGATTTATTGATATGATGAGGCTGTGCTGTTTATATCGCCTGTAATGAGCCGTACTATGTTTCTAGTTTTATGGCCATTTGTTTTTATTTGGGCAGAGAGCAGAAATAACAGAATAAAATTCAAGTTCGAGAATAGTAGTACAAAAATAACAATAAAACGAGCCCCTAAAACTTGGACTTGGACGTACACACTTGAATGCTGTTCAGAGATTGGAATCTTCACTACTCTAACTGATGTTGTTTTATATATTTTATATGTCTAAATAGAGGAAAACCTACACAACAAATATACTATAACAATGGTTTAATGCGAAATTTTTCCGTTTGTGTTTAGCCTTGATATTTTGCTCCCCAACATCTCAGCCCCAATGACAATATTAATGGCACTATTTTGCCGGGCTTTATTGCCGATAGACGGCGTTTAATTGACGGATTGATCGATGTAATTGTCATGTTTGTGTCCTTCCTTCCTTCAGACGATTGGATCCCCATTAGTTATCTCATAAACGATGTCGCCCAATAGGAGGATTGTATGGACATGTGTTTACGACGACGACGACGACGATGACGATATTTGAATTCAGAGCTCCAAAGCCCTAAAGTGATCTATTAATGCTTTTGAAAAGTGACATATTAGGAAACTCAGTAAATAAGGTAATCGATAATCAATATATTATTGAATGGCACTTTATTAATGATTAAAGCAAAGCTATAGAAAAAGTAATAATTCGATCAGGTCTATTATTATAAGGCCCATATTATTTTATTCAGGAAAATTAAAATTCCATTTCCCAAAGTAATTCAATTTACGGAAAATATTCAAATAAAGGTAGGAAATTCAGCCAATGGAATATGAATTTCAAATTCTGATAAGCTATTCATATGCTTGAATTTATTCAAGCCTTTTAATATTTTATCGATTGACGTCATCCCTTAAACTGTATTAAATAGCCACGAATTGAATTTGCAAATATTCTCCAACTACATTTATTTCACAAATTAAGAAGCGCGTGAAGTATTTATTTATACTTCAAAATCGAATTACAAGTTTATGTAAATGGCTTCAATTACAATTTCTGCAAAAGTAAGAACATTTTCTTATTTTATTTTTAACACAATACTATTTTTTTTATTAATTAATTACAAAAATATTTTTACTAAACATCAATACACTCTAATAATAAAAGGATCGCCATTTATAACAGTACTATTGTACTTACTTTGATTATCACTTGTTAAAATGAAAGAGTTTATTTAGAGCTTAAGCTCGGTGTTCTTTATTGGACCTTGCCTCGACGGCGGTCAGCTTAAGTCTCCCTCTACAATAACGTCTTACACTCTACTTTACTCTACTTACTAATACTAAGCTAATCTATGGAATAATCTGGAAGAGTGGTGCGTCATCCACTACACCCCCTTCGTAGTTTTTAAGAACAAAATTATATATATAAAATATAATTTTTTCTGTACTAAAACTATGATTATATTCTTAATTATCAATGATTTAATCTTATTTATATATTTTTAAATGTGTACATATTTATAAACATAAAATTATTTGCACATTTGAACTCATTTTTTTTGGGATTTTGGCTCAAGAGTTGTTATATTATCAAAAAAATCTATGTTTTTTTTTATCATTATTTAGACATTTTTTATCATTATATGACATTTNGATTTAATCTTATTTATATATTTTTAAATGTGTACATATTTATAAACATAAAATTATT
>JXOV01032737.1:1603-12346 GCA_001014945.1 Clogmia albipunctata
CTCCAGTGGCTTTTCTTATAGTTCATGTTTCACGACCCTAAGTTAAGACGGGCCTAATAAGAGTTTTGTAGTTTTTAATTTTATTTTGTTTAGAAATATCATTTGATTTCAATATATTTTGAAGCGAGAAGTATGTCCTATTTGTTGCAAGATTCCATTTATCAATTTCATCCTCCTCGTTTCCATTGCTATTGATGGTACTCCCTAAATATACAAAGTGATCTACGGCNAAGTATTTGAATGTGGGGCAGCCCATTTTATTTCCATATATTTGGTCTTCTCGGTGTTTATTTGTAGTCCGACGTCCTTGGCTGATTCCTGTAATAAATAACTATAAACAACAAATTTATTTCATACCCTCAAGTCCAAGAATACATTCAACTAATTACAACGATTTCATTTATTTGGAAATGTAAAATTAGACATTGATTTGAATTTCATTTTCCATCATTTTATCGCCCTTGGGAAATTTTTAATTTTGTTTTTCACTTGTTATGAATACAGAAAGTCATAATCTACGAACAAATTTGTTTCATGTTAAAATTTAAGAGACATTTTGAGTAAAAAACTGTACAAATGCAAGAGCCACAATTTTTTAGAATAGTTTTACGTGATTTTTTTTTAGGAAATACCAAAACTAACTCGGAAACGATGAAAAACTTGCCTAAAGGATCGTATTTCTCACTCGTTAAAAATGGCGCACTTGTGAAAATTTTGTTTTTTTCACTAGTGTCAAAAAAGTCATAATCTACGAGCAAAATCATTTCATGTCAAATTTCAGGTAACTTTATAGGTGAAAGTTCATAAAACATCTGATTTACACCACAGAGTAGCACAAATAACTATTTTGGTATTTTTAGAATTGATTTTCATATTGTGACTCTGTATCGCATTTCCATATCGCAGTGAAATAATCTATGAATGCCCTACATTTCTTTAAAATTTTATTACCCAGATAATTTCGACCTCGGCCATATTAAATTATACTGTAATTTTTATTTGAAAAATCAATGCTAAAATCATGAATATGGCAGAGTTAAAGCATTTTTACAGTAATTTTAATTTTACGAGTCTTGTATAACTTAAATTTGAATGAACATCCTACCTAAGTATATAGAAAATATTTAGCAGGAAAATCATAAATTCAAATGGAATTATTCTTCACCATTTTTTTTTTATTATCAATATTAGTTAAACTCTCTTGATTTAGAACTAAGATTGAAATACTATTGTTCTTCACTTTCCGCTTTTGTGAATGAACTCCTAAGTACAATCAAGATTACAAGTACAAATTCCTCAGAGATTAATTGTTCGAAATAACCCCCTAATTATTGAAATTTGGTGACTCAACTAGAGACCAGTTTGATATTTTGGCAGATTTTGTTCTGTTATCAATTTCGGACAGGTAGAAGAGAAAGATAATGCTATCAGATATCAGTATCGAAGCCGGTTGTTCCGGGGATTTCTTTTACATTACATAAAGTAGAGATTTGCGCGGACTGATTCCATCTGGTGAATATAGTTTTAAGATTTTAAATGCCGTTCAAATACGTTTGTCACTAATTCATTTTCTCATTGAAATACTTTATTACTGACAGCCTTCAATTAGTCATCCTCATTCGTATTTTTTTAGGTGAAAAAAGGTGTTTATCTTATCACTGATAATATGTGCTTAACAATGGAATACCAATACAGAATTATTTAGGCGCGTTTTTATTCGATCGCATTCAATACAATTACAATATTACAATACTAAAGACTGCTGTAGTATGAATGAGTCGTTTATACACTCCATTTCACGTGTTTAAGGAGGCTGTTTTCGATTTATATTTTAATTAATGTCTTATATTGTGTCAATCCAATTGCAAATCTTCTTTGCAAGAATGAAGATAAATAAAATAATTTTATCAGACGACTATATACCATTTAAAGTTCTCATATTATTATCATTTGCTTCAAATATCATAATAATGCTGTTATTGACATAATTTCCGTAAATTGTGTTGAAACAAGAACGAAAATGGAATTTTTTATAAAGTGCCAGTAATGACAGTTTGATGCAAAATGATTAGCATAGGTCCATTAGATTATAATTTATAGTGTTTTTTGTTTGAGATTCTGAAATAATTTAAATGAATTCCGTTATTCAGTTGACCAAAACTCTAAAATTTAACATATTTTACGATAAAATTTTATAATATTATCATGGTTAATCATAAACAATATAAAAAAGTGCCTAATTTGATATAGTTAAGGGGTTTCTAAAATAAATTTATAAACAACGATTTAGTTAGATTAGTTAATAAAATTGATTAAAAATCAGGTTTGAGGTAAAAATATGAATGATAAACCACTAAAATATATTAAATAAGACGTCAAAATCTATTAATAAAAATAACCTAAAACGGGGTTTTATTGTTTCAATAAACTAAAACAACTAACGTCCTTAAACAAGTGAAATGGGAAATTTGTAGGANATTCAAAAACTTTTATTCAATAATGACAGTTTTTGGTCTTATCAATAACATTTTCTTCTTACTTCTAAAGGGTGAGCTAGCTTATCCCTTGCTCTATCTTAGTCTAAGGAAAAAAACCTAATATTAACATTGATTTAGTCATTTTATATCTAACATAAGTTGCCAACCTTGCAACTAGCCCTATAACAGTCACGGGTGTGAATCCCAGAAACTATCGTACAATCGGTTGCTCAAGGCAAATAAAACTAAGAAAAAAAAACTAAACTTAACTAAAATAAAACTCCATGTTTTAAATATTTATTTACAAGGTTCAAATTCAATTAATTCTAGCTGCTCCAGATGACGGCCAGCTCCCTTGATGTCCTATAGTCCTGGTGACCTGGAATAAATGTGCCCGTCCCACTAATAAGGGAATTCGGGTGGTTGACGGCCCTCGTAAAAAAGTTTCCCTCCAGCTTCTTTAAATGAAGGTGGAGGGGTTCAATTTTCGTGAATCCGTACAACTCCGAATTACTGTAGTAATGGGAGTTGTGGGCTTTTCTATACCTACCAGTGATGTACCTGATAACTTTACGCTCATAAGTCGCTATAATGCTCAGTCCCTCCCTCTCCTCCGGAATCCACACTGGGGCTCCATAGGAGAGANGGAAATTTGTAGGAAAAACCCGCCCATTTAGGGTCGTCTCCTTACCTTAACTTATTACCTGCAATAAACCTAAGCCCTTCTTTTGTGATCCAGACGATGGTCAATGAATTCATTTTCATTCTTGCAAATGGATTGACACAATTTGAGATATTAATTAAAATATGAATTGAAAACAGCGTGCTTAAACAAGTGAAATGGAGTGTACGAGGAGCGGCTAAATAAAGGTTGTATTTCAGTATACACATTTGTATTTAACCTGATCGCTCAAACGAGAAAGTCGTTTCAGTTTCGCGGCGGAATTTTTTTTAAATAAATAGGCTTTTAGTGATTTTTCTTAGTGAAAAACAGGATAAAGTGCATTCCGAGGAGTTAAGGGAGAATTAATTGAACGATTTTTGGATTTGTAACCCGGATTTAAAACACGAAAAGACTTCAAGATGGGATTAGGGTGCGGAACAACGCTGGTCAAATACATTCTATTCTTCTTCAACTTCTTGATTGTGGTGAGTTTAAAAATAAAAGTGCAATTACTGTTAAAAATAGATTAAATTCGTGGAAATATTACGTGGATTAGGAGATAAGTAGCTAATTATTAGTGGGTTTTATATCGAGTAGAATGTCGTCATCATTCTTTTCACCTATACCAGTTCAGAAGGCACTTAAAACGCAATACACTCTTGCTTTTGCCATGGAAAATGTTTTTTTAGGAATCGAACACAAACAGCTCCATTGTATAATATTCCCAACCAAACAGAGAGAATACAGAAAAGGTGGGCTCAAAATGTTGCGAGATCAACACTCACACATTGTGATGATAAAATAGTTTACCTTTCGCATTTTCGACAAAGTGTAAATTATACTAAAGTTTAACCACAAAATTCCAGAAGAATCCTGTTATTTTTACATTACTTTTTACTTGCTCTGATTTTTAAATCCATTGCTCGCCAAAGCTGATGTCCATTGTTAGCCCCATGGCGATTAGACTAATTACAAGTAATTGAACCAATGGTTTGTTTGCCGCGTTATTTGAAGGACACAAAATGCACGAAGCTATAGTTATGATTCATTCCGGGGTTTTTTCATTTCATCCAAACACACACCTCTCCTCATCATTCCCCCCCAATTTGTTGTTTTTCGTGAGGGGTGATGAACAAAATACAAATATCCATCGGAGGGCATTTTGTCAACGTGACGAGAGACTGGTATTTTGGTGTGTTTAGAATAGAGTGGAAGGAAAATGAAGAGAAAACCTGTTGCATGTAGATAATTATACAGTAGAAATTCCTTACAACGATGCATTTCAATTTTTTCCTTGTTTTTAGGAATTTAGTTTGATTTTTATAATAAATATTGAATAAAGTTTGATAAAATAGGAGTTGAGTGGGAGCTTTAATAGTAGTTGTGCCATATGCGGTTTTTATTCGCGTTTACCTTAAAAGTTCATTAACATGATTACGCAATATCACATATTAGCATTTATTTGGAAAATAAAACGCAAAAATCTGCTGTTAAAGAAGAATTTATTTAGAGACTTAATGTAATTCCTTTTACCTTTGGTTAAATTTAATTAGAAAGTTTATTATTGGAAAGGATTCTTTTTCTAACCTAAAAATGGGGGTTGTCACTAATTTTTTTGATGAGGATGTTTGGTATTGATTCCATTAAAATTGTTTGGTTCTGTGAATGAAGACATGATAGTATTGTTGGATATAGCTCTCGAATGCGAATTGATTGTGTGCGAATTTGAATGCAAATTGCCAAAGGCTGACGTAAGACGTACAATATAAAAGCTGATGACTGCAAAATGATTCTCAGCTGACAAACAAGTTGTCCAGCTATTTGCTAATTTATTCTCTGACACAATTTTCCTGTTGTTTGACCGCCTCTCTTTGCCGTTCCTGGGCGATAATTTGCTAATTCTGACAAATAATGTTATCAGGCGGAATGGGATACTCACAACTTGTGGCTCTGTTTAATGTTTATTGCCCGCCGCACAGAGTTCTATTTTGAGTCATCAGAAATCGGTGCGCGGCGATGAAAAACCCCCGACAATTATTCATTCCAATTCTCCATGTGCGTAATAAGTTTTTGGCCAATTATTCGTTCCGAAATACTAATTCGGAGAGCGAGAATGATGAATTGGAATATCTATAAGCTAAACTTAAAGGCCGCCGGCCAGCACACAACCATCAACACAAGCCCATAAAATTGAGTAGAGGTTATAAATAAGCACGTCTGATTTTTGTTTATTGTTTGCTGATTCTCATTTGGCGCAAAATTCTATTATACCAGGAACTGTTTTGGATATAATTTATATTTCGATATTTTCTAAATAAGTAAAACTACTATTTTCCTGAATTCGAAATATCTCCAAGCAAAATTGAATCATAAAAGTTAATCATCCGATTTCTGAGTCACTTTGAGAGTGTCGTTTTTAAAATTGAACTGAGAGAGATAGAAAGAGCTCGACGACACTGATTGTGATCTTTGGGGAGTTATTTCAAAGACTCAGCTCCAATTCCCTGACCTAGACAAACAACTATTAAATAATATGCCACAATCAACGCTGCTGAACCATTTCAAATGATTCTATTTTGATGAACTTTTAATCGTATAATTCGCAGAAACACCAAGGTTATGTGCTCTTTATAATCTATTGTTGAGATATCTACGTAAAAATAGCTTTTTTGTTTCAATGGAAATGTACTAATTAAAAAATAAATAAAAGATTAGTATATTTCGGTACAAGTGGTGACATAAAGGTTATTAAAAATTAAATAGGTAAATAAGTGCAATAATAATCGATTTCCACGTGTATTAAATGCTATTTTGTGTAATTCTGAAAAATATCAATTAATCGATAATTAAAAATAAAAACCGTTCACAACAGTTTTTTTCAAATTGTGAAACAAATAAGATACAATTTGTACAAGTAAGACACATTGTGTTTATTAGAGTGAGATGGGAATACTCAAATGGTTTGACAACAATATGTAATTTCATTAAATTGGTGACAATTTGCGTACAAATTTTGAATTATTGCAGCTCTCTTTGCAGAAAAGTAAACCGTTACAGAACCAATTTGCGTGAAGAAAAGTCTACTTTTCGATACGGAATTGCACAAAATTGATTTTTGAAATATATCAGAGAAATTAAAGTTCTTGGTGACTAAGTAAATAATTTCACAATACGGTGGTTTTAAACTTTTGCGATATAATTACATGCACTTTGTCATACTTGTATGAAAATTAAAATTTATTATGATATACATTTATAAATAGACTTGTATACCTTATCAGCTAATTGGACTTTGGGCTTTTACATTCAGAATCTCATTTTAAATTCTCATTTATCACAAAATTTGTCAAAAATTATGGAATGTTATTTATAAAGTATTAATTCCTCCAATCATTAATAGAAGGAGAATGATGGTAATGGTAGGTTAGGCTCAGAACCCACTCAGGGATTATAGCCCTTAAATATATGAATAAAATCATTGTAACGGTGCACGATAACGTTTCAACAGATGTATGGTGGACAACCATATGCCCTTCCTCGTATTTCACCCTAGCTCTTTCTTCCAATCACTATTTCTGGCCCTATTGCTATACATATAGTACTAGTTAAAATTATCTTTATATGTTTATTGGATAGTATAAAAAAGGATTATTAAGTCCGGCATTCGGCACCGCATATTAGGGCAGTATAGGTCTAGCCACTTTTCAGGAGAGAGTAAATGTTTGTATGGCTAAATAATTTCAAATGGTAAACCTACTACTCATTGTCCTAGAGTTATTTGGTGAAATATCTACTATTAAATGGATATTGTAAATACTAAACACACATTCTTTTCTAGTTGGGAGGTATCGGTTTGGTAGCATTGGGCATTGTCGCCTTGGTGCAGACTGGAGATTTGGGAGAAAAGGTGTTTCAGGATGGCAATGGAGCCTGGGCGTCGATCGCCTTGATCATCTTCGGAGCTGTGGTGTTCCTGATCGCCTTCATGGGATGCTGTGGCGCCATTAGGGAGTCCCACTGCATGACCATGACCTATGCCAGCGTTTTGCTCATCCTCATCATTGGACAGACCGTTATCGCCGTTCTCGTATTCGTCAACCGTCACGACTTTATGGCCGAAATCAGGAAAGGTATCGAGAAACTCTTCACGGAATCAAGCCCCAACGACCAAACAATCGCCAATATCCAACAATCGGTGAGAAAATGAGTGAAGTTAAATTCTGGAATTAAATAAAGAATAAATCGTTTTTCAGTTGAGATGTTGTGGATATGATGGTCCTTCGTTCTGGAAACTTAGTTATCCTTCAAGTTGTTGTGAGGGCAGCCCTGCTGTCTGCACCTCACCTTTCCAAGACGGATGCGGTGACCGTATTCAAGAGCTTGTGGACACCTTCTCAGTGGCCATTGGATGGGTCGCAATCGGAGTTGCTGTTGTTGAGGTAATTTCCCGATAATTTTACCGCTGAAAACTGATACTAATTCGGAATTCTTTGTGATATTTCCAGCTCGTCGCTTTAGTATTCGCCTGCTGCCTTGGCAACAACATCAGGAATGCGGAAAGAAGGTCTCAATACTAATTTGAATTTAATTCCTTAAAACATAGTTCTTTTAAATACGAAAAAGTCTATAAATTGTACTTAAAAAAATCGCCGCAAATCGATGGGGTAAATTACACAACAAACAATTGTCAGGCATGGTATAAAACATATTTCTTTATATATACTTTTTACAAGCATTTATATTGTGCAATGCCCTAACTTACTTTTGGCAACTATCGCTTTTATTCACGACTTTCCAAATTAGATAATACTTAGCAATTGGCAAAGTGTAGTTTTAGTGTTCATACTTTTTTATATTTAAACATTTTATTTGTACTCGCCAAAATGTGAAAAGGCTGATAACAGAAAAATAAATGGCTTGCCAAAATAAATACCCGACCAAAAGATAAGTTTTCTAATTGTGTTTCTGTTATCACATCCACTTACTCACAAACACACATTCATAAATCACATAGACGATAAAAGACACCTACACAAATCCATTTAGATTAAAAATGCGATAGATAAGAAGCCTAAAAACACCTTACTTTTAAACTGCGCGGGGAAAAATATATTTTGCGGTGATTTGGAATAGTGACATCTACATTTAAACACTGAAAAAAACTGGTTTTTAAGCATAATTTTAATTATTTTTTAATTTATTTGCAGATACGCCTAAATTGCAGTATTATGAAGTAAGAAAGAGGAAGTTCTGATTAGCGACAGTGCCTGTGAAGACGATTTTTCATGTAGATTTTTCTAATTGATCATCAATGTCGAGACTTTATTCTATACAACAAAAACCTGAGAAAAAAACGAAAGAACCGCCTTCAATAACATTAAATTCGAACACTTTACAAATAAGTTAATGTAATCTTATATTTAATAATATGTAAAATGTAATTTTTGTAACAATACGTTGATGAACGAACTTGTTTATGATGTGAATTAAAAATTTGAAACAAGTAATTGATTAGTTTTGTTTTTTTCTCCAATTTTTTATTCAATTATTGGGGTTACCCCATTTTTTTTAAAATTGATAACCATATTTGACTCATTGTTGCCCAATAATCGAGTTCAAATACCACAAATGAATGATTCTAAATAGAAATGTGTATTTGATGGAGATAACAATCTGAGAGATAACATTCAAAAGCAGGTACCATTTAGTCATTCTCCGGTCGTTTTTATTTTGATGATAAATCAAATACTGCCGACAGGTCTTCATTGATTTTTGTTAAACACAATGTACTTTCAATAAGATTGTGTTTTCGATTTGGGAAAAGGCTACTTGAAAGTTATCGGAAAGGAATTTTGTTTCTTCGACTTTGAAACTAAAGTATACGATTAAAAACAAGAATTATATTTACTTACAATTTTTTATCTTGGAAATGATCTGGAAAAAATCTTATTCTAATCATACTCCAATCCTATATTTATTTAATTGATTTAATAGGGTAAATTTTTCGCTTGAAGGAATTTGTCATTTTACTATTGACAAAACAAGAAATTCATTTCATCAAACTATCTATGGTACATACAGATTTGAAATATAATTAAAATAATTTTAAGTTTGATTTGTTCAATCATGTGTTTTTATTCCTATAATTTTGTTATTCCAACGATACATAATGGACAGGTAATAAATATTCATTTAACGAAGATAAATCGATTAGTGTTGTTTTTTAAAATATTTAATTGAAACTTAAAAAAGCCGTTTAATTATAAAAAGAAATTAAGTAATTTAGCACAATGAAATTAGTATATTTTTTAAAATAAGCTACATCATTTTTTAAAAAAAATATTAAATATTATTTTACTTGTATGGGTGCTTTGATGATTATGTATAAGCAATTAATATTATTCAAATTAATTATTTTTCAGCCTAGAGTCCCTAAATAGTCAAATAAGTACTAAATTAGCAGTATCCTGCCAAATTAATAATGGTTAATAATTGCAATAAACAATCGCCTCTCGAAGCCTTAAAATATTATCAAGTGGTTCCAGTAATATTTTAAAAGAAAGGTGCTTGAAATAGTCCAGTATAAAATAATTGAAAGGAATTGAATTATAAATATAAGTTAATATCATGTTTTACATATACATATGGTACATAATAAAAGCTGTTTTTTATATGATTATTCAAGTTTATTATTTTTAATCATAGCCCATAAATACTTATTTGATATAAGTTGATTTATAATACCAACGTAGCCAGGCGAATGCTTTTTTATCAAATAATTCCAAAAAAATTCTTCTCAGTTAAACAATTTTTATTCTTATTCCATCTGGGAGCAGGCTGTGCGTTTTGAGTTGATGGTTAAGTTTTTTCGTGCGGAATTTAAATTAATTTTTGAAATTGTGAAATTTGATAAATATCAGGGAATTTTATGTCCGCAGATAGATAAAATTGATTTTCTTTGTTTGGTATAATAGTGAAACGGTTTGATTTAGCCTTTTTGCTTGAAAATTGAAAAAAAAAATTTGCTTCTGACTAAGAACAAAAATTTTCAAAGGTTGCTTGGAGATAATTATGTGGGAGATAATTCTTTGCGAAGAGTCTATGACGGATCAATTCAGGATCTCGTTACATTTGTTTGGAGCCCACTTAATTTGGGATGATGGTGACCGACTGACCTGGAGTTTGGATTGTGTTGGATCTGGAAATAAGTATTTTAGGGCAGAAGTGAATTTCTCACCTACTTTATCGAAGCTAAGATATAATTTATTTCAATTAATTACTTATTTGATTATCATAATTAAGTACTAGTAATTTGCTTTGGCAAATGTCGCCAGATGGGTTGTGTAGTTTTTGCTCATTAATGTATATTGCTGAAAAATATTATAAAGTTTATTTGCACTAAAGGTTGAATATTGGTTTTTTCAACATGATATTTAANAAAATGGATTTAATTTACCTATAGTATCTTTCAAATAAAAATTATAAAAACTGACACTAACTTCATTATAAACTGAGCCTTTACCATACTGTCTATCCCAAACTAACCCTAAACCCTTTCCTTATACATACTATGTTTGATCTATACTGCCCTCGTGAGCGGTG
>JXOV01032787.1:210-11119 GCA_001014945.1 Clogmia albipunctata
AGTTTAAAGTGGGTCAATTTCAATCGTTCACTAAAACAATATCTTTCATTGTAATTTAGTTTTTCTTTAAAATTTCAATAGTTTTCTATGTTGTCTATATTATCAATAAATCCCCACTAGGATAATCCAGAACTATGAAAATTCGTATATTTATATTAAAAGACTATATCAAACAGAAAATTTGTCAAAAACAATAATTAACAATTTTAACTAGAATATATGGCCTTCAAAACTCAACCATGAGAAAAATTGTCACCTCTACTTCTAATGACGATTTATATAAAACTGTTTGAAATATACTTTATGACTATAATGAGGTCAATTAAACAATAAAAAAAATTATTGTAAATAAGTGATTAAAATATGAGAACTTAATTATAAAATTCCTTCAAATCCATTTTTTGACAAAAATATCCAATTTCGTGAGTTATGACATTCTTTTTAATCAAAAGTGAGCTTTTTATGATAATTTTAAGTAAATTGTAGATCGGTTAACCCATAATCAAACTTTGGGATTAGTTAAACCATTATAACCCCATATTGTTGTTACTTCTATTAAAATATTCTGTTTCTATTGGCATCCTTTTATATAAAAAAATCAAATTTATTTATAGACTAATACAAATAAGACAAAAATACCAAATGTCCACAATCAATGACTATTTGAAGGCAAGTTTTAAGCATATGCTGCACGACATGCCTTAAAAATTCTAAGCCCCTTAGGATACTCAATTTTTTACATTTCCAATAGGTTTCGAATTTATGAAACCTATGTGAAGGTCCCAATTTCTGAATATCCGAGGTGTGTGATTTTATCCCTTATAAAGTTCTTAGGCTTCTAGAGCACAGGTTACTATAGATATTCTATTATACAAATTACTGTTTATAGACAAAAAAAACTAAGTTTAAAATGCCGTTTGTTTCAATTAAAAATATTGATAAATAAAAAAGTTACGGTCTTTTAAATATTTAACTCCAGGTGTACACTTTCAAGTTGGACGATCTAATATTTGTTTATATTTAATTTTACTTGTAGAATCACAAAATAATAATATTGGACAAAAATCATTTTACACTTTTCCAACAAATATAGATGGAATAAAAAGACAAATACCATTTTTCTGGTTTAGTTGCTATAAATTGACTACCTAATCACTAAAAACAAATTGTCACGAGAATTTTAAACAATTAAAACTTGATCACTTTTTCAAAAATTTATTATTTTTACCACATAACAGGAATTCTTAAATTTTTTAGACATACCTCATTAAAATTACTCACATATCCTCGATAATGCTATCTATTATCGAGGATATAAGTAAACTTTAAATGACAAATTTAACCGGAAATTATGAAATTGAATTAAACGTAACAAAATTATCATGGAATCCTTTATAAATTTATGTTAAATTACAAAATAAAACTGATTGGTGGAGCTCTTTTTGCCCCATTTTTCAAACTATTATAGTTCCGGTCATTTTAATTACGCATGAACGCGTTTGTTTTAATTGAAAGTTAAATTGCTAATTGGACAAAAGTATGAACATCCCGCTTGATTTTTAACAAATGTTTTTTTTTGCTCCACTAATTAGTACTCAAAATGTTACACAACTAAACGGGGCTGGAACATAGTGTTTTTGTGGTGATAAAAACTTTGGATCTAATTAATGTAGGCATTTGTTAGTCCTACGCTTCCTTTTTGTTATATAACGGAAACCAGAATCCAAACTTTTTATCCTAAACTATATTCGGAAAGTTTTAACTGATTCAGGAAATCATTTTTTTAAAAGGCTTTTCTAGCAAAATTTATTAAATTAAAATGTTTAAATAATCTATATTAAAAATTAAAACAACAATTAATTTCTTCATTTACAAGTAATAATAATTTGTATTTAAAACTAGCTTATTTAGATACGGCAACTTTACTTGGGTGGTCTGAGAAATAACAGACTTTACTATAAAATGATTTGGAAACCACCACTTTCCTAGGTATTAACTGTCAAAATTGTAGTCTAATGGACTTGTATATTATTTAAATCACGAGTGAAAGAGGGCGAAACTTTTAAAAAAAATTTTAAAAAACTGCATGGGTCAGTAATTAAATTCTTTATTTAAAAACAGAGTCTCGTCGTAAAATCAAGGATAATATATATTAAATCTACTATGAAGACTTTTGTCCTTTGTTGGCAACGCTTAAAATCGATTGAACAAGTTTCATTGCTGTTCCAGGTTGACTTTTGTTGAGCCATGCACATGTGTCTCAAAAGCGGCACATACAATGAGTAAAGTGATAAATCCCGAGAACACGTATAAGTAGTCCGCAGATTTAAAGTGCTTCTATTAGTTCAGATGATAACCAACCTAATATGAAGTTTTATTATACAGACCTAATTTGGATGCATATTATCGTTTTAAAAAACCAGTTCACCCACAGCCTGTCGTATTTTCTCACATTCCACGACAAGCATTACCGTGAGATCAATTTGGAGCATTGACATTGTTTAATTTCAAATCAAATAAGTTTTTCATCATTCCGTTATCGTTAAATCCATTGGTATGTACCAGTGCTCTGTGTCGAGAGCCCGAATAGAAAGAAATCGTTTTAAAAAAATCAGAATGAGCGGAGAAAAAGCCATAAAATAGTTTCCGATATAATGTCAGTATCTTCGAGAATGGTGCATATTTCGTTGGAACGTTTTCATCCTTAAGGAGGAAAGGTAAAAACTAATAATATTCCAAACTTTTCTTCGTCGAAAATTTTTAACATGTGGTCGATATCATTCATATCCAGTCTTTCTGTACTCTGCTTTACGTCTCTTCTTCTCGAAAAAGAGTTCAAGTTTATGACTTGTTCTCGTCGAGATTTTAATGACTTTATGATCTTTTTTCACCTTTTTGGATCGAGCGCTTAAAATCAGTCTCGTTGCAGTCCACTGGTATGTACTAAAAACCATAATCAGTCAAAACAGTGGACTTACCAGGCAAAACTGGGGCTAAAACTGTCGGAACATCCAAAAAGGGAGGTCTTCAATTTTCTGGAGTTTACAAAATATTATCCACGACGATTGTCTAGAAAAGCTTGAAAGGATAACAGCCCTTTACTACACCGAAGTTTTGGACCAATTCATTTCATAGTTATAGAATAAATTTACCAAGTATGGCTAAAAAAATCTGCCCTTTCGTTTACAGCAGGATGTCTAACAAAGATATGCCAAATAATAACAAAAAATTCACTTGGTAACCAGATCGGATAAGGCGGACATATTACTTCTCATGAAATATAATAGAACAGTTTTTATATTTGAATATATATTATTTAATGAATTAAAAGGAATTATATAAAAGTGAAATGATTTGTTAAATTATTCGAATACATACTTTAAATTGAGAATACTCGTATATTGGGGAATGTCAGACCGTTTGTTTAAGACAAATGTCTTTGAAAAGGTCCAAATTCCATAAAGATTGTATTTCGTATCATCATTTTAAGATTATTCAGTGTTTTGAGGTCATATAACAACTATAGTTTCCTCTGGATAATTCCAAACTCGAGGGTCTCTTAAAATATTAAGAATTATCGAATGGTTCCATTTCTGCTGCTCAGATTTCTCAATAACTTTTTTAAGAGAAAATGCGTCTAAAATGCTGCAACAACAAATATACAACATCGAATGTTTGTTATGATTTGACAACTACCTGTATACATATTCTATGTAATATCGTTACCAAATCACTCAATAAGGATGCGCCACCGACGGGCGCTCGGGTCATTGCCCGGGCCCCATATATTGTGTTTGTGTGGGACTCTTGTTATTTGTATGAAATGACTATAATAAAATAAGCTTAATAAGCGTTAACCGCCTAAAGTCAATTTCATGTGAATTGCTCGGGCCCCGTATAAGTGTAGTGTATGGGGACCGTCTGGGTGGCGCAGTCCAAATATAGTTCAACTAAATATTTACAATAATAATAATTGAGTACTAATAATTAAACAACACCATGAACATAATTGCATGTTGCGTCGCTCGAATTACCGATAGCATAAAAATTTATTATCCTAGTTTGAAAAATCAAGAGACTTCATAGGGGCCTCGTGATAACTTTGAATTATTGAGAGATTCGAATGATCGAAGGTTTGAATTATCGAAAGTCGATTGTATTGGAATTATTTCAACAAAAATAATTGGTTATGCGTTAAAGAAACTAATGATACTTAAATAATAAGGATTGTGAAAGAAAGTATAATTTAGAAGCCACTTCGAGGAATTGCCAATTGAACCACCACCACAATTTTTCCTTTTTCCATTAACAAACGATTTTTTTCTTTCAAAATCTAGATTTTAACTTTATTACACTAATTATGAGTCACAATAACATTAACAATCAAGCAAACTAAACTAATTTAAATTTAATTTTTATCAAAACGCGCAAAGAACCCAACTTCTCGCCCCAACGTTCAACGATGGACCTCAAATAGTAATACTTTAATATTAAATTTAAATTTGAACGATTATTGCTAAAACTGTGGAAAATATTAACAAATTTAGAGAAGTTAAAAATGAATTTAAATTATATCATTGCCAATTCCACAACAAAAAACAATGGTATCAATAATATACGTAAAGATAATATCGACATTTAAATATTCAATGTAAATACAAGTAAGCCCATAAACTGATAAAATAGAGTGTATTTAAATGAATAAAGACAGTGTAAAATTCTTATATTCAATACAAAAATAAATATTTAAAATAAGGGATCTTACAATTAAAAAAAGTCCAAGTATAGAATAATTAAAACATAAATACATTTTAAACTGCTCACAAAAGACAATATTTTTTTAGATGAATGGTAAAAAAGGCTTTAATGTCATTTCACCAAAAACCTATTCATTTTATAATTGCATAGAATTAAATTCCAGGGAAATGGAGAGAAAATGGGAGAAAATCCCAGTCGTACCTTTGTTTCAATTACAATTAATTTTATTCATAAAACAAATAGATAAAAGTATTTGAACAGATGTTCCCGTTCTACAACATATTAAATTATTCCGCGCTGTGAATTTTGCTACTTTCTTGTTGTCAAAGGGTCAGAGAAATGTATTTATAGACCTTTCATTAAATATACCGAATAAATTCCGCCATAAAAATGTTCATAAAACCCTTTACTTTTCATGACACTTGCCTATTGTCTGTGCTCAAAAATACAAACAAGTACATAAATAGGCCCCAACACAATCTGATTTAATTTAAAAATAAATTACACTTAATTAAAACTGTTGTCGTTTTGTCTCCATCTTTCTATTTATTGTTTTTGGCGAAATTAACTCCATATGGAAGCCCATTTTTAGAATAATGAATTGTCTCTCTTTTGTTATCTCCCCTAGTCTCATCCTCCCTTTCTCGCGCTGCTTTGATTCCCAGTAACTATAGAAATGAATGTGTTTAATTCCATTTAATGGATCAATATTTCATATAGAGGAGAAGCGAAAAAAGACGATGAGGAAGAAGAGTCGGAGGAGGATGAAAAAACAGCAGCAGCAAAGTTCCCACACTCTGTATGAGTCGACTCAATTGCCACGTCCTTGTGTTTGCTAAAATCACGACTTATTTATTCAGATATTTCCTTCAACCACATTGAATTTCGCTCGTAAAATACGACATGCCACACATTCGGTTTCATTTCCCATCACTCTTCCTTCCCAGCACCCATCCCCCTACAGCAGCAGCTCCTCCATTTCGCCTTCAATTACACACAGAACAACACACGAGACTGAACAATAAGACAAAGCAAAATAACAGCACAATATGCCTCGGATAAACAATAGCAATAACAAAAAGGCAACAAGACAAGCTTCAAAACATGTTATGCCATATGAAATTTAATATTCCGAATTTACATCCCAATGACTCAAGTGTGAAAAACTTGTCAATATTGTTTAAACTCACTCAATATGCATAAGCTAGTTCCATTGTGGCTCCAACGGGTATCTTACAATAAAAAGTCCTTTGTATTGAAATCGAACCACACGTGTAAAACAACAGTTCCTGTAGTGCAATTTAATAATATTTTACAAATCTGTTTGACCTATTCATCTGTCATCAAATAAGAGTATAAATCTTCATAAGACGTGATCTAGCATCTATAAAAGTTATAACACCGCATAATTTCAAAATTTTTCCATGGATAATTCAAAACTATAAGACCAGAGCCTTTTTGTTTTAACATGCATTTGAATGAATAATTAAGAAAACAATCTGGTTCATTAAGAGTTTTCTCAATTTTTCTGCAACTATGCAATAATTGACGTCATTTCAATAAATTGAAAAATTTATTATGCGTTAACAAATTTAATGTAATTCATAATTTTTGTCCTTCAGTTATTTAAAAATATTTTTAAAAATGTTGCGTTAACAAATTTATTATTTTTTTCAAAAGGCTCAAAGTAAAACCCATAATTTTATATCTTTCAGTTATTAAATAATTTTATAAAAATACCGTTTTTTTACAAATACAGACGACTATAAGTTCTACTACGAGGGTAGTTCAATAAGCAAGTACAATTAGTGCTGTATGACGCGGTTATTGCAAATTTATCTGTTTAGAATATTCTTTTAGATCCTTATGCTTTGGTCACACCAGTTTTATTGCCGCCGATCGCATAAATATGCAGTGCAGGGTTACTGAGAATGAAGGGGAATTTTGGTTATTGCGATTCTCGGGTTCTTATTGAACACCTTATTTTTCTTATCTTCATAACGGTACATGCTAATACAGGGCCGATTTTCAAACCGCCATTGCGCCGTTAATAATTGATCTATTTTATGTTTGTAAAGTGCGAAAAATAGCCAATAAAACGAAGATTCCACAGACATGCAATTTCATTATCTAATTATAACAGTTGGGAAATTGGATTTTAAAAATGGGGGCGGATCGTCGACGAGCAATAAAACTGGTGTGACCAAAGCATTACTGTTAAAATTTTAACCAAATCGAACTGGTAGTTTCGTTTTGATCGAGTCTGAAAGCAAGTATTTCAGCAGCACTTTGAAAAATGGAGAAAGAGCAATATCGTTCGGTTTGATTCCTGATTTCGGAAAGGCAATCACTGAGTGAAATCAATGATTCTTTGGACTATTTAAGAGGGCTCTTGTTAATAAATTTCAATCGTCAAATTCGACAGATTTCATCGTGGTTCCACAAGTGATTCTGTTGAACCATGTCCAAGTACGCGAATAATTGCTCCCGAATTGAATAGCTGAGATGGCAAGCATATTTAAAAAATGTAAAACTTATATTTTGGATAAAAATTGGGAATGAAATATCTGTCCGTGCAAAACGTGCCGCGATTTATCACTTTTGCAACAAACACACACCGTAGTTGATTTATAGCTATGTTCGACGCAGTTCAATAACAATCCAAATGGCCTTTTCGTTTGTTGATAAACCATGAGTCCGTTGATATCTACTAAAGTGCTTGAACAGTCGAATAGTGGACTGCAACCGGTCAGTTCCTAAGCAGGACAAACTGCCCGATCGCCGGAAAAGCACTTGGCTAAATTTTATAGGTAAAAGGGTAACAGGGCTTGACTATGTTTAAAATTTGGACAGATTCTACTCCTTTTTACAGAATAAAGCAATCCCATTATGAAACGATTCAAACCTTTTTCATTGGTTGATCTAGACTAGGAAATATTGTTTAATCTTCTATATTCTCTAGATATGGGTCAGTATTACTATTTTCAGCATTCAAACTCGAAAAATCGGTGTATAAAAATGTGTAACGAATTAAGAGCTCATCCCTGCTAAATTAGCATATTTTTAAGGCATTCAGATTTTATTGAAACTTCTAATTGAATATATGGCGCTCCAGGAAGACTACGAGTATATTGAAAAAATAATACAAATTACGAGAAAATATTGTCCTTAAGTCTTAAGAAACAAGCTTATTGAGCCGCCCACGTATGAATCAAAGTACAAAGTACGTAGATGGTTTCTTCTTGATTTATTAAATTGTTTGGTTTTACACTATTTATGTAACCAAAACTTAAACAGAATCAAAACAAAATTATCGTGCCGATTGCATTTGAATATAATACGATTCCATTTTAAGAGATTCTCTTTTAAAATTGTCTGTTACTTCATACATAATTTTGTTCGAAAAAAAACCTTAAATACGAATTTATTCCGTTGTTGTTGTAGACTCGGAGGACAGTAAACAGCGAATTTACTGATACCGACTCCAGGAATTAAAAGGGGAAATTTATTTTTATGATGTAAAACAAGCACGCTCACTATTTCTAATTCCCTTAATAAAAATTTGTAATATTTGTAAGATTAAGACATGTAAAGTGTCCAATGGTACAAAATCGTAAAACGTTTAGAAAATATTAACCATTTTACAATACAATCCCACAATAAGAATAATTTGTCAAATTTCGAAACCACATTACCAACCATTTTAAGTCTCAATTATCCTTAATCTAATAAAAAAAAGATTGGTAAATTACATCCTCATAATGCAAAAAAAATTATTGTAAATATAGTCGATGATTCAAAACTCGAGAAACTTATAAAATATAACGAATAATCGAGAATTTAAATTATATAATAGTTCGAAATTTGTAACAGAAAATAAATAAAACTTTGAATTATTAAGTGTTGATCAATTATTTTTTAAACTGATTTTCTATAACAATTACAATAGTTAAGAAGTATATTCGTATACAAACATGAACGTATTCATAATGTGAATAAATTTATCTTTCGAAAGAACTCTGTTACTTGTATACTACAATAGTTTACTTCAAAGCACATTGCTGCTACTCAGAGTACTCAATAATAAGAGAAATATCAGAAAATGATCCAACAGCAAATCTGCAAGTTCGAATTCGAGTGTTGGACGCCGATGACTTCGAATTACCACGTGGTTTTGTTAAACAGCAATTATTTTCGAATTCGTTCGAATTACCAAGAACATTAAAATGTATTGATGAAATATAAAAACATTTTTTACGGACCTTGTGATAACTTTGAATTATTGGAAGGTTCTAATTACCGCAAGTTGGAATTTCTGTACTGGTCGATTTTACTGTGACTTTTTGAAACAAAAATAAATATTTATTAAATATGCCTTAATTGCAAAGGCCACATATAAACCGCTGAATAGCAAAATAAGTTTGCCAAGTTTAAAATGACAATTTTAACAATGGAATTATTCAAGCTCTGTGTATAACATTATGACAAAAGACTTAGCTTACACAAAATAAAGCCAGCACTGTCATCTACAACTATAATACTAATACATAGCTCAAATATGTGTTCGATAAATTCCGATCCACTCATCCATAATATTTTAATGGCAAATATTGGCACTGAAGCCATTTTGAACACCGAATTATGTATTACCGAGGGTGTTGATTAATTTCCCAAACAACGTCCCCGGCCAAAAAAGAGAATATTCGTTCATTTGAATGATAAACATTTCCGTTTATATTTACCCAACCTTTAACCCCCAAAATCTGATTATCAATTAAGCTTATAATTTATACCGATTTCGTATTAAAAGTATGCTTCCCATAATTAATTATTTTCAATGAGTTGATTCAATAACTATTACCTATTTAGTTTCATTTATTGATTATATTTCACTTA
The DNA here is from genome assembly GCA_001014945.1 of Clogmia albipunctata. Taxonomy (NCBI): domain Eukaryota; kingdom Metazoa; phylum Arthropoda; class Insecta; order Diptera; family Psychodidae; genus Clogmia; species Clogmia albipunctata. The sequence continues at coordinate 9,865 of JXOV01032787.1, forward strand.
AATTGAATGGCTAACCCTAGTACAAAGTTGAACTTATTCAGTGAATTCTAACCCGTTTTGACTAAGAAGAGTTGCATTTAAAAAGAAGTATGATTATTTTTTATTTTTTCAAAATCTTATAGACATCAATTTTGTTGTCCATGGTTTTACATGGTGTTACGGCGAAATGAAAAACTCTAGTAGTTTATAATTGGAAAGCAGCTGCTACAAACCGAAACCATTGGAGGTAAACTGTGGAGGAGGCCAGAACTCGATCTGGGTTGCAGGGTCAAAATGATGATGGTTTTAAGGAATTAACGTATTTAAAATTAAATGGAACGTTAAATAAAACACATATTTCGGAACATCAAAACAGCTGATTTTGCGAATGAACAACGCAACGACTACTCAAACTATGTGCAAGAGAGAGCCAGACAAAACTCTCTCTTACCTCGAAATTGTAAGACCGAGATAATTTTTTTAATATTAATTTTAAGCAATTCATGTTTTCATATGGTTTTAATGTGTTAAAATATTTGAAATTGCATAAAATCTTACCCTAAACACTTTGGAGGTCGAGGTCGCGCAATGGTTAAAGCGTTGCACAGAATTCAACTCGAGAGAGCCCCGGTTCGACCCCTGATCAGACCGTAATTTTTTCCTTTGAATTTAATTATTCATTTTCACTAAACTACATTCTGTGATTAACATTTGATTAAAATAAATTTTACAAAAAAATAATACCTCGGCCTCAACTGTCAAACAACCAGCATCGTCCATGCTGTTTGTTCGACCAGGCAGGTTTTCAAAGCTTGGATGGAATGCATAGAATCAAAGAGATAAACTGGATCTTTCTAATACTAGTAATTTGCTGCTGTTCATTGAACGGATATGAAAGGAATGGTTTTCTTCGAAGTATGTGTGTTCTGTTTCGGTTGCAAAAACCTGTTAATAAATACGCTCTGTATAGAATCATTTGTTCATAGTACTAATGACATCATAACAAATAATGATTCGTAAAATTATGATATTCAATTATCAATTGTAAAAGATTGGCAATTGAATAGATAGGGCATTTGTAAATTTCGATTACTTAAAACCAATTGGTTAGAGCTAGACCGGCAACGGTTGTTGAGTAGTAGAAGAAGAAGAAATACGTTCGATAAACATTTTTAAAGACACAAGGATTTTTTAAAACAACAACCTGGTATTTAATAATGTCTTATCTTATCGACGAAACATATGTTGGTATTTAATTTAATGTTTATTAATCAAT
>JXOV01032843.1:0-16234 GCA_001014945.1 Clogmia albipunctata
TTCTGCGCCCACCATCCAATACCAATACCAACTTCTTGTGATGTATATATTTTCTTTTAGTTTTAAATACGAAAAAATAATTCTTATCTAATTCCTTTCACTTTTGAGAAATGTAAAATAAAAAATTCCATCAATTGTATTATCAAATACGTGTCAGGAAAACTAATTAAGATAACATTTCCTATCCTAACTGTTTTGTTTTAATATTGAGTAATATGATTGATTATTTTGACATAGAAACAATTTCAAAATTTTATTTGATTAAAAATAGTTAATGTTAATTTACTTTTAAAAATATAAATTTTGATATAAACTGTATACAAAACATAATTTAATAGTTATAATAATTATTCTTCACTGATTTCATAAATAAGTAATAACTCTGATAATAGAATAGTTAGCATTATCTACTAAATATTCATTCAGAATCATGGACAATCATCACTTACATTTTCTGATAAATCTCTTCCGTTTCCTTGATCTTTTTGTTTATCTCTTCTGTCTTGGCCATAATAGTGTACATAATTTTTATATTCATGTCCATTGTGTCGGTTAATTTATTCACGGCATTACGAAACAGACCAACGTTCTCCGTGGTGATAGATGAAATCTGAAATGGTGGGAAAATAAAAAGTGAAGGAATGCGAAAAATAATAAAGAGATTCGGTCCGAATAACTCACGGAATGTAGTAGATTGCACAAATTTTCTGTCAAATTATCGACGGACGTGGCCAGACTGAGGGCCTGCACCTCCAAGTCGTTTAAGAGGCGATAATTCTCAGCCAAAGTCGATGAAGCCAACTCACTTTCGCTGGTCTTTTGATTATTCCGCTTGATTCGGGTGTAGTTTTTGTGCTCTGGAGAAGGAACCTGGAATAGAAGCATTAGCATTCTTATTAGTCAATAACATATAGTAAATACATAATAAGGGAAATAATCTCAAAGAAAAAAAAATAAAGAAATCGAACCTTAATTACATTTGACGAAGTAGACAGCTTGATTTTAGTCTCCAAGTTATCCACTACAAAGTGTGTCATGTTCTTGGAGTCCTTCCACGTCTCAGACGTGTCTTCCTCGGTCATTTTCTCTACTTATTTTAAAACTAACTTTCAATTGTTAACAAAAAAAATGTAAACAAACAAACTGTCACACGATTGGTATAAGTTTTGCATGGTTTAAGTTTGTTTGATATTCCCTCCACTTTTCGTCAGCCAAGACTCAAACCAATTTTGAACGTTACAACAACAAAACGATTGGTGCAAAAGAAGTGTTTTTTTTTCAATAATCCAAAAATTTGGATCCAATTTTGTGATTGAAAATATGGTGGAAAGGCGTAGAATCCGGTAGAGAAGGCACAATGAGTGTAATTGGCAGGAAGCCCGTGTGTTTTGGTGTGGAATTGGGCTCTTAAAATCGAGTTTCGTGAATTGAGGACGAACAAAAATTGAGAAAGTGGCAGCTTCGATTTATTATTACAAAAAAATCTCAAAGTTGTTTTCCTTCTTTGCGAGACGAAAATCTGTGTTGTGTGCATAAAATCTCTATCATAGTGGATCGAAGATGAGCTTGTGAATGTTCTGGTCAAAACCCGCACTTGGATCGGGTTTTCCAGCGGTTTTAGTGGCTCTTGTATATAGAGGAAAATAAGAAATCTAGAGTGTTGTGTTTAGTGGAATACAAAAATAATAAATAGAAACGAATAGTGTGGAAAATGGGGGCGACAATGGGGAAGAACAACAGCAGCCTGCTGGATACAATAAATTCGCAATCGACACTGCACATTGTGATGCTGGGGCTGGACTCGGCGGGCAAGACGACGGCCCTGTATCGCCTCAAATTTGATCAGTATTTGAACACGGTTCCGACAATTGGATTCAATTGCGAAAAGGTCAAAGGCTCGTTCGGTCGGGCCAAAGGCATCCAGTTTCTAGTCTGGGACGTTGGCGGGCAGGAGAAGCTGAGGCCCCTGTGGCGCAGCTACACCAGATGCACGGATGGCATCATCTATGTCGTGGACTCGGTGGACGTGGAGCGGATGGAGGAGGCGAAAATGGAACTGATGAGAACGGCCAAGTGCTCAGACAATCAGGTGAGAGACTGGCTGGCTGGCTGGTTTGAGCTGGCTCAAGCAGTTATTCCTCTTCCTTCTAAACGGTTCTTAATTCATTTCGAGGCAGTGGTAGCCAAAGAGACCCAATTATTGACCCGTTTTCTTCGCTCGTTTTCTGTCAATAGAGACTGTGTGGTGTAGAAGAGGAATAGAGTAGAAAAACAACAAGTTTGCGTTTTGTTGCCTATTAAATAGCGCAAGTAGTAAATTTTTGTACACTAGAAATCGAATATAACGGCATCCGGCATTGATAGTTATATTCTTTCGCTTCGTTATGCTTAATTGAATTCGAAAGCATTTTTAAGCTGTTTATTGTAATCAAGTTTAATGGTTATTTGCAGTATCAATGGCACAAAGTGACTCTTTATTAAAAATTCACCTTCATTTTTTTAAGAAAGAAAATGGAATCTCATTGTTTTGATGATGACAAAAGAATAATAAATTCAATTTATAAAGATACAATCCCTAAATAGAATCGCTTTAAAATGAAATTAGCAAGAAATGATACAATATTTATGTTCTTGGAATGAATTTATTGCTAAAAATACATATTAAAATTTCAAAATTGTCCAATACATGTTTTTAATGTTATAAGATTTTTAAAGCGGAGAGATTCATGTTATTTATATTAGCTTTAAATTTGTTACAAACTCTCCTTCTTATCGACCTTATTTTGATGTGGCACATGTTTTCAATTATGGTTTTATAATTTGTTTACGTAAGCTTATCAAGTTTAAACTTCTGGCAAACAAAATGCACTCGGTTTAACTTTTGTAAGCGATATTTTATTGCTTTTGATTTGCAGTCGAATCGTATTTATTTGCGAAATAATAATGGCCTGATTTATAATTAAACCGCAATTTGGTATTTCATAATTGCAAAATGTTTAATATTATATAAAAGTGTCGAAAAATGAAGCGCATTTTCGGGTTTTATTGTTGTCATTGGCTTTAAATGAATGTGAACTTTACGCATTAGATTAAAAATAGCTGAACGTTGGTGGAAATTGATGGAAACAAATCACACATTTATCGGATGCATCTCTCTACTTTATAGAATAGAGAATAATAAAAAGAAGAGCCGCCTCATCGTCGAACCGAAACGGTATACATCAATAATAATAATAGTGAAAAATCTACCGATATTTTTGAAATGATGGTGATGATGATTACCAAATTGGTCCGTACCAGTAGACCAGCAGATTGGGTGTTGTAATGAACTATTGTATTACTCGCATTCCACCTCTGGAGCTGGCTTTTCCACTTCTCTTTGGGCCAATGATTCGCGCCCATCGTCAATCTGGGTGGTAAACGTATTTCTTTTCGTTTTACAACATTTTTTTCGTTCTTCAACATCTTTTATAACGGCCCCGCTAAATTCTAATCGCTGTAATTGTATCTCTTTTCGGACAATTCCAAAGAATGTACGTGCTATTTTGATTTATTTCTTTCGCCATTTCTCTATAAATGTTGTCAATCAATGGACGAATGGCGGACGGATGAGTTATGGTCGTAAACCCCTTGAAAGTTATTGCTGGCAATCCGAATTTGCAACCGGTGGCCGATTTTGTTGAGGCAAAACACACACAAAAAAGGCACGTTATCTGAAAATTTATTGAGCAATTGGTTGGATGGGTTATCTGCTACTTCGTTGGTTGGCTTGTTATTGAAGACATCTAATTGCCTGTCATAAGATTTGTAGATAACACTATCGTTCACATGCTTTTTGAAATCTAGTTTGTACAATTTTAACCAGTAATCATGAAGTGCGCTTTTTATTGCCGTTATTGTGATTGCCAATTATTTGGTGAACTTCGGAATTTTGTTTGAACTAGGTATCTGGAGATTTGTGATTTATCTCAGTGATTTAAAAATATATTTTATTGATTTATTTAATTTTAGAAAATTACAATGAACAGTAGAATTCGTTCAATATGACTCTTCTTTTAGTGACCAACCAGTTATTATGATATAATGCCACGTTTATAGTGACCATATGCTTATTGTGGACAATTTTTAAGAAATTGTCATCGATTTTGAAGAAACTGTCAGGTTATAGTGACAAACAACAAGAAAGAAGCAAAATCGCTCTTATTTTTTCCATGATTGATTTCGAGTCTCACAGGGTTGTCTGTGCAACCCAAATGGTCTGCATCCAATAGTCTCAGTTTACCGCAGAGGCTTTCATAGACTCCCAGCTTATTCTCGACATGGTCCTATTATATTTGCTGTTACTATAGCCGGATTCAACTGTATTATTATTTAACTTCTTTATTTATAAAATGTGGATCATAGGTTGTCTCTAATTGACCTCCACCCTGATCTATCCCACACTTGTCAGTTGCTGAATCAACATCATTCTTTTCACCTTTTGTACGGACTTCTTCCAGTCATTTTCAGTCTCCCAAAAGTTCTTGCTCTCGGGTTATTTCATCTTAGCTCTATACGACTTGGTTCCTTGATCTATCTTCTTAAAGTGTGACTTATACACACGTATTTTTGTTATTTTAGCTTATTCGCCAAAGTTCGTTGGTAGAAATTACCCTTGATAAGAAAATCTACAAAATAATAAGTACCTGCGATATTATTTAGTAATATCTGCAGTTTATTCTTTATTTCTTCAGTCATTAACCAGTCAAGATTCATATCCATAGAGCAGTAATGATTTGAAACCAGCGTAAGCTTGGTCGTTCTTTTGATCGTTACAATAAACGAACCTCGTCAATTTTATTTTTAAATTTTTATTCATTCAGTTTTTATTGGTTTTCGGAGTTTATTATTGTTTTAATAATAAACGGTGGTATTGGAATGGCTACTAATTAAAGGAATCTCTTCAGACTTACAAAGGATTCCTCAAATCAGACCAATAATTTTCCCATAAACTATTTTAGTGCATTTTTGGCTGCTAATGTATTCATTGTATCAGTAAATGATTAGCTAATCTTATTGTAATATTTTTATTGACTCATTGTCTATTTATGTATTGTAATATTTTATAGATATAATTAATAAATGTAATAAAAAATTGATGATTATATAATCTGGTAATTAAGTGTTTTTATTGATTTCAAATTGAGGATTATATTATTTTTATTTGAGAATTCAATTTAGTTTTCTTCTTTCAAAATATCAAATTCTTAACACACCCATCTTAATAAGATAAATGTAATCAATGATAATATGTATTATTTAATTGAATCTTGAGTATGAGAAACTCATTGGAATATTATCAAACTATCGATATTTTATAGATGGAATTCTTTCTAAATGGAATTGAATACAGTTATATCTTATGGCATTACTATTCTAGTGATAAAATTTAAAAGCTTTCTCGCACTAATATTTGAACATCGATCTCAATTTGTTAAACTAATTGAAACGTTTTGAATATTTCAACAATATTTTCAAGAATCAAATTGACTCCATTTGCACTTGCGCATATTTCAAGGAATGTTTCAGTTTTTGGTGTAATATTAATAATAATGTCTTGATGATGTTATGATTATATGATAATGCAATTTTATAATTGGATACCTGTTTTTGCTATATAAAGTTTTAAAAATTGAATTTTTTCAAACGAAAAATAAATTAGTTTCTTGATTAGCAGTAATTTGTTTCTAATTCACATCATCATCAGTATTAGTCTATGTTTTAATATTCTCTCCACCTAATGCGGATGGAAGCGAAAGCATATCAAATTAATTTAATTAGAATTAATTGAGTTTCGGTGTTTTCCTAAAAGATTCAATACATGGGCAATTACGTTTTTTGTGCTCTCATGGCTTCTACAATGAACCTGAGATTTGGAATTGAGAATTTGGCAATCAATTTCAATGGAACTTTTGGAGGGGATTTTTCTCCAATTGGAATTTGATTTATTATAGGTTTTCTTTAAATTAAATTTAAATTTAGAGTCAACCATAGTTTTTATAATTTTTTGTAATGGATCTTAACTTGAAGAGGTTTATTCATTATTTATGTATCAGAATCAGTACAGGCTTATGGACTATTTGCCTATGTCCCTCCATTGTTGTCTGTTGATGGCCACTTCTTTCCAATAGTGTACTCCTAAAAGACGGTTCTGTGGATTCACTAATATCTACCTCGTACCCTTTTCTGAATCTGCCTGCTGGTCTCTTTCCTGTTAGCCGTGCTTCCATTGCTTTTTTAGGAAATCATCCAACCTCCTATTCATCGTAATTTATTTAATTTCACAAACCTCTAAGCACGTCGTTATCCTAATGCAGATCATAGACTTCTTCATTGTGTAGGAATGGAGATTCGCCATTATCAAATTCCGGCACAAATATTCGCGGTAGTAGTCTCCGTTCCACTCCTTTTAGACGCTCTCCAGTGGCTTTCCTTATGCTCCATGTTTTAGTTATATCCTATGATTTTAATATATTTTTTAACGAGAACTAAGTCATATTTGTTGCAAGAATCCGTTTATCAATTTAGTTCTCGTTTACATTACTGTTGATGGTACTCTCTTAATATACAAAGTGGTCTACAATTCTAATTCCATTAATCATGGTAACATATCAAATTTTTTGTTTTATAGCTAATATTTCAATATAAAGATGGGTTATCATTGCAATGAGAAAAACGTCCCCATGATAGGTTTTCATAATTTTGTTGGCATTGTCCGAAATTATCTCCAAACTAACTGTATATATTACTAACGTTTAAAGTAAAGTGTCTAGACCTACACTTATACTGCCCCAGTGTGCGGTGTCGAATAGTGTAACTAATTGCTCGTCAAGATCGGTAATGGTTGTTGAGTCGAAGAAGAAGAATAACAACTGTCCGTGTATTAAATGTCCCTAAGATCTCTTAAAAGAATCATTATAGTCAATCCCTATATAGTCATTTATCATTTAGTTTTTTTAGGAACAGAAATTTTAATAGGCAGGCAGGGTGATATACGTGGAGAGGCGTATGGCTGTCCATCATTCCTCCAGAAATGCGTTATCGTCCATCAATACAATTATCTTATTCACATATTTATATATGAATAGAGGCCCACCAATCACAAATTTTCTATAAATTGGATATAATGTTTTATTGAAATTGGTTATTTAATTAGGAGATTATAATATTGAGATTATTTATTTGAAATATCCCAACTATTAACACACGCGTTTCTTCTTAGACCGCCTTCCACAGTATTAAAATGGAATGCGTAATACTAATTTGAATTCCCATCAAAGTGGTTTATGATCTCTGAACGCGAGTAGACGGGAGAAGAAAAAAAGAAAACTTTTAATTGTGGTTGATTAATTAGATTTGCATTTCCATTGTCTCTGCGGTTTTATGAATTGTACAAGTTATACAATAACGGTTTGCTATTTGTGCAACTATTTGTAGCTTTCCTTTAGCGTTAAATATACTTTTATATGCGTTTTTTGAAAGAAGTTCAAAGGAGTTTGTTGAAAAGGCCAATTAAAAAAGTGTTAAATATGTTTAAATGGAACTTTTTTACCATCAAACTTGAGCATGGTACTTGTATCTTAATTTTTCATCCGACCGACCGACCTTCCTTACATAATTGTTTGGTTGAAGAGGAGTCGCGTTCACCACTCTGGTTGACAATTGATATGATGAGAAGAAGCGCGTTTTCAAATTATCGCCATCCGACTTTGTCTGTCTCCAACCAATCCAAAGTGGCAAAGAGACAGAGAGAAAGAGGGGTTTATTGTCGTGGGAGTAATTAGAATTACAGCTGAACTGAAGGCAAATAAAGTAAATAGAATTGGTGATAAAAGTAACACCTCGGCTTTGGCGGCGACTAATTCTACAAATTGGACTCCCGAGGACTGATCGGAATTTATTTGGACACACAATGTTTCATGTTTAAGAGATTACATTAATCTGGGCTAAATTATCTGAATTAGTTTACTATCAGTGTTTCAGAGGTTCAGACAATGGCTAAATAATTCGAGTACTTCCATGGTAGATAAAGATGGGTCGATGTGTATTTATTTACAATAAAATTTCTTCTTTCTTTTGGATACACATTTTCTGCTTATTAACTTGGTTGTTTGAAGAGAGAGGAATTACATTGGAAAAGTGAATGTTTTCATCGAAATTACACACGAATTTACAATTACCAAAGAGATTCAATGCACGTCTTGAAAACCCTAAATATTGAAATTGAAAATTAATAAAAATTGGCTTTGTGATGAAAAGTGGAATTTAAAACTAGGTCCAAAGCGGTCAAAGTCAAATCTTTGGACTTTGGGATGAATATTTATTTAAAATGTTGTATATTTTAAGATTATTTGATTTTTAAACGGTTTTTTGTTAAAGAAAATGTCAGATTAAAACAAGGCTAAAATATGGGTTTTAAATTAATTTGTGGTTATTGAAGTTTTGTCTTATTTATGGTAATACATTGGGTTTTATGCTGTGAATGATTATTGTTTACCATTATTTATGTAAAATAGTTTGAATATGTAATTTATTAAAGTAATTTTGTTAAAATTTATCGAGATTCCTGAAACTGAGAACATATTGATAATTTAAGAAATTAGCATATGAATGATATAAAACGAAATATGCTCTCATTTATTTAACACGTGTTAATTTAGCTCAATTTTATTCTCAATTGGGATTGGGTATATATGCAAATTACCCTGTACCAATACAATACATATTTGTTTGAGTTTTCAATATTTGTTTGAGTTTTCAATATTTGTTTGACATATTTTATACATTTTTTGATTTCATATTAAATCTGTTTAACATTTTGGATAAAAGTGATTGCATGTCATTTTAGATTATGAATTTAATAAGTTGATTCTTTACTTATTTGTCTGAAGACAAATATCAGCAATGTGCTTGTTTCTTAAAATAGTAATGTTGATAACTTCTTTTTACTAATTTACATGGATTCAAATATTTATCTATTTTCTAAATACAGTTAATTCCGTTTATATTGACATCGAAAGGAAGTGAAACACGTCCTAGTAATCAAACATCATACAAAGCATATTAAAGAAAATAGAAAAAATATAACTCCTTTGCTGTTGGTTTTATATTATACATAGTAATTATATTATACATTTTTAATATGTATATAAAAATAATTCAAAATAAATATTTTAATAATTGAAATCTGTCACAATTTCTTAAAAATTAGCCATATTAACCAGATAGTTATTATAAGCGTGCCATTGTATCAGTCTGTTTTATAATGCCTTTTATATGTAAATTGAATTTTGATTTGTAGTTCGTCATAATAAGCGATTGGTCTCTATAAGCGGAACCATATTACACGGATTCTACTCCTCGTATACCGCTCTTGCTCTCCCTGTCTCTAACACTTTCTGGACCTAACTAACTTATTGATAACGTTGATAACGGTTAATTTGCGACGGATTAGAAAATGGTAAAAGTGTTTATTAGTACTGCCATTCAGCACCGCATACTTAGGCAGTATATATCTAGAAACTTTAGAGGAACGGTTCAATGATAGTAATACGGGCAGTTAGTATCAATTCTATTTACGGACTATAGAACAAATGAGAACAAGTTTTAATGGTGTTTTCTCCCTGCACTACAACATTTGTTAGTAAAAGAAAAAATATAAGTAGAATAGAAATTCATAGTATTTTTATCGGATTTTCCGTAAGTTTGTTTTTTAAATTTTCAAAGTTTTGTATAAACCACTGGCGATAAGCTTTATTATACACACTCAGCCTTCTTTAAAACACTCGCTTCAGTCTTGATTTTAAAAAACCATAGTGTTTTAAATGCCTTTATCTTAACCGAAATATATAATTTTATATTATTTCATCACCAATATTAAAATTAGACGATAATTACCATTACAATTTAATTATGAAATAACTGTTAAATGTTCTAAATTTAATTAATATATTCACTTTTACTTATCTGTAGACAAATATCAAAGTCTAATTTAATCAAAATTTGTGCTCATGAACATTAATAAACCTCGTTGTGGTTTTGACATTTCCAAGAAAAAAATTATCAATCTTTATTTTTTTAAAAATGATTTTCTTAACTTTTTCACGGAGCATTTATTTATAAAACATGACATCCAATTATTTTTTAATCTGTTTTGTGCGGTTTGTTATTTTGTAAAGCAACGGTTGGTTGGGTTGAAATGACTGCAAAAACAGTTTGTAACAGAGTATAGTTCAGTGCTAATATATCAAAGAATTCGCCAATTTAGACTTAAATTCGTAATTTAGTTATTGTTTTGCAAAATAAGCGGTTTCGGTTCTACTACGCTTTAATAAGATATTAAAAGACTGTTGTGTGTAATTTATTCAATAATGTTATGTTGTAATGACTATATCATGAAAGATATAAAGTAATACCTTTCTGCATCATATTAAATAGGGTTGTTTTTTCGTAATCAGAGCAATTAATTTACCATTTATTGATTTTTTAAAATTGATTACAAACCACGTGCGATGATGTGATTAGAATCTAGTACAGATGATTTAGTATGATTAATTTTTGCTACAGCACATCTAGGTATTCTACATTGCTCTCTCAATAGCACACAAGTAACAGAACAATGGTCCAATATTATTGTGCATCATCTAAGCTTTGAAAACCTGTCCAACGAACAATTACAATTGTCGATTATAATTGTTGGAAAATTAAGGCCATGGATAATATTTTTCAAATGGATTTATACACCACCGGGATTCGATCCATGGGCATACAATTCTGTGGCGACGACTTCCCTTTATCTTTAAACGGTTTTAACAAATTAATAACATTACTGTATTTTTATTTACTCAAAAACTGTTACAATTTGAATTCGGAATTCCTATTTTTATCATTTTGTAAAGTTTGTGATCACTACTCTACACATAAATCTTGATATTTAACAACTTTAGACTTGAACCATACGAAAGATAATAGTGCTAAACCCTGTAGAAAGACAACGTAAAGAAATAATAATATTAAAATTATATTTGTACATAAAACCAATACTAATGCAAGATGGCGAACGTGTCAATTTGGTAATTTCCAGACATAATACATTTAAAGCTGATTTAGTTTAAAACAGTGTTGAAAACAAAGCAAACCCTCTTTTTTGTATGAATTTTGCATGCTGCGCTTCTAGCCGGCGCACGCCAAATGATTATGATATTACTGAACAATCGATTTAAGATAGTAGCTCGAATACGTAAAATTATTGAGGTTCTTCAGTCGCAAATGCTCTGATTTATCTAGAAAATTTAATGAAAAAAATAGTCTCACAAGCGCATTGGTTGTTTTTGTACTAGTAGAAAAAAGTCATAATCTACGAATAAATTTTTATTAATATCAAAATTCTTTAGTTATTTTTTATCGATAAAACTAACATTCTGTCCACTGTTATAAATTTTTTACAATTCTATTGAAAATCTTTACATTTTAGTAGCTAATGATTTCTCTATAAATTCCTTTTTAAAAGTACAGTGTTACTTTGTGCATTATTTAACGCCCGCAGACAATCATAAATTATGTAAATACACAAAATTAGTACCAAAATTTATAATTTTTTATCTTTGAAGTTTACAAGGTAAATGTATTTTGACATTTTTCAAGCCTCTACAATAAATTAGACTATGATTTATTAATCAATTTAAATTTTTTCACATTAAATGACAAAAAGTAAAGTTTTTCTTAATTGTTGGTTGATGAGTGCTACCACGGGTATATCAGTGATACAGTGTATTTCCGTGATATATCGAAAAATTGAACTAAAAAATTCTATCCGCTTGACAACTTCTTCCTTCAATTGTATGTGTTTAGACCTTAATTTAGTACTGGGTTGTCTTCTAATTCTTTGCTTAATATTTCGCGGAAAAATAGCTAATAAATATGCAAATTGTCTAAAATTTTCTAAAAAACTGGTTGGAAAAACACATAATTAAACACTCGTATCTTTTAGAAATCTCATTTAATTCGTATTCTAGAACTTTACATATTTTACATAATTATTAATCCACTGTTTTTCTCTACCTGTTTTCAGGGTGTTCCGGTGCTGATCCTAGCGAATAAGCAAGACTTACCGGGGGCGAAGGAGCCCCGCGAACTAGAAAAACTGTTAGGCCTTTACGAGTTGACACCAGCGGCTGCGGCTCCAATTTCCGGTTCGGCGATTCCAGCGTCTGCGACGAGCAGCGCCACGACGCCCAGTTCGGAGCAATTGCCGGCGACGAAGTGTGGCGGAATTAATAGCAGCGGCATCAGTTCTAGTGGCGGGGGAGCGGGACAGGGCCAATTCAAGGGCTGGTTTATTCAGCCGGCGTGTGCAATCACGGGCGAGGGACTGCAGGAGGGTCTGGACGCGCTCTACGACATGATCTTGAGGCGACGGAAGATCAACAAGGCAAACAAGAAAAAGATACGATAAGAGACAGAGATGAATTAGAAAAGAGAAAGAAGTAATCCAATTATGTGGACTAAAAAAAGTGATTGAGAAGAAGAGACGTGAAAGAGGTTTGATTTTTCCCTAAACCGTAAATATTGTACTATTTTTCTAAACTCTGTGCTATTATTATATTATCATATATAATATGAATGTGAGATGAACTTTTGTAATTTTGCTCCTTCTTCGCGCACACACACACTCCCACATTTAAGAGAAAAACCAAACTCTATTCTCTGTCTCTCTATCGCATAATTCGCGTCGATTGAGTCTAGTCTAAAAATCTTCTGATCTGATGTCTGATGATATGATTTTTTTGTGTTTTCGCGGACTCTTAAAAAGAGCCTCCAGCCAAAAGCGGCAAGAATTTATTAGCGAAAGGAAGACAAACGAAACAGTGCTGCTCAGATGACACTGGAAAGGTGGTGATGATCCAATCGACGATTTTTAAAACGCGCATATATATAAATTTGTTATGATTTGCCAAAGAAGAAATTCGTTGTTTTTTTACACACACAGAAAAAAGAGAGGAGAAAAAACAGTCGTCGTCGTAAAAAGATACAATATTACTATTACTACTAAATAGATTATAAAGAAAGATAGCTGATAAGTAAGTGGAATTTTTTGTTGATCGTTGTTAAAACTTTTTTTTTGTATAAAATGATACTATGAAATGAGATTGATATTATTATTATTATGGAATACAATGATGAAGATGATAATAATAATATGAAATATAAAATTAAGTGCAAAGAAAGCGGTCGTTTTTGTGCAAATTATATTTTAATTCGCCCGTGGCAAAAGAAGGTGGTATTTTAGCTCTGCTGCTCGATTTTTCTTCTTTTCAAGTTGCAAGTAAACGTGGGATTCAAAGACGTGATTCCATGATTCATCTAACCAATCGATTTAAGCACGAGTTTTTGTGACTCGTTTAAGGGAAAGTTGTATCATGTTGCGTTTTATTATTTATTTTTTGTCAATGAAATTATAAAAGAAAGAAGGAAAGAGATGCTGGAAAATGAGAGTGCTAGCTTATCATGCCTGAATGGGTTTTAATCTTTACTTTTTACACAATTAATTTATAAAGATTTTATATTTTTATTATGTTAGTTAAACATGAGAATCATGCTTTTAATTTTGCTGGCCAGAGGTGGGTTCTAGAAGATTTGAACTACTCGTATAGTATACTGTTGTTTTTAGAAAAGGAAATCTACTAGTTTATAAATAGACATGAAAACGCTTTTAAAATCGAGCATCTTTTATCGTTTTTCAAATTCATTAATTCTTCCAATATGTTACGGTATTAAGCCAAGATAAACATCATAATAGCGCAGTTCAAACAGTAGAATACAGTTATTATGTCATCAAAGAGAAGTGAAAAAGACTTCGTCATAAGCGAGTGTCATTATATCCGACTTTTTAATAAGGAATTTAAATGTGGAATTCAAACCCTGTGTATTCACATACATAAACGGATTGTATTGTATATCTTTTTAGGTATATATTATATACACTGCGTTTCATCCTTTTACGACAGGGGTATTCGATTTAGTTTTAGGTGATATCTCGGAGTGTATCAATCTGATCTCAATTTTTTTAGCCTGAAGTAAGGTTTTATCATTGGCCATCGTCTGGACTATAAAATAAATGTCTAGGTTTGTTGCAAATAATTAGAAAAGGCATGCGAATTTTCCCATACAGCAATATCGTTTCATCCTTTTACGACAGGTAGCTTATTTTCTCCCAATGTGCCTACAAGAGAGAGTTTTTAGTGATTTTTTTAAATTGAAATAGTTGATAATCTATTCTTCAAAATATACAGCGCGAAAAATTGGGTCGCTATGTCATAGTAGGCAGCCAGTAACTATCTTTGGAAGTTTAAAAACCCATATTTCAAATTATGAGAAAATAGTATAAAAAATTTCTGAGTTCAAATAAAGTAATGATGGTATATCGATATCGAAAACTCATTATGCATTGTAGATGATAATAAGGGCACAATAGGACAAGTCACAAAGTTAAGAATAATATTTTCTGATATAGCGGATTTAGGCTATTACGCGACGTGCTAACAAACGGCTCGACGTATTTAATTCAAACCATACTATTTTGGTGATCATTTAATTCCCCTTCGTCTATACATAGTTTTAAAATTAGACAGCTGGGTACTAGTTATTTTGACTATTAACTAAATAAAAAATATCAGCAGAATTAATATATGGAATTACGTTTATAAGACAAAATTTAACAAATAAATCATTTTCTTTAGTGTCCTTAGCATTTTAAACCCTTCATCCGATGTCAAAACGTTGTATTGACGATATGTAGGGAATTTATGGATCTTATACTCGAGTTAGACCCGTCCCAACATATAGTATATGGCAGCGAAACAGCAACCTTAAGAAGAGTAAATAAAACGAGTAGATCGGAAAATTCTACGACGAAAATTTAAGTGGGTATTCCAACAAAGAGATTTATGATCAGTATCAGGATAGTGATGTCTATTACGATGGGTTGGCCATATGTACAAGATGGAAGAACATTCCCTAAAAGGGAATGGAAGCACATCTGACAGGAAAGATACCAGTAGGCAGACCAAGGAAACGATTTGAGATAAGTATAGTGAAGCAGCACAACGAGTACTCGAATGGTAGGAAATGGTCATCAACCAACAGCAAAATTGTTTTAATTTTTGCTCTAAATTTATTAATTTACTAGAATAAAAAGAGAGAAGTCCTTATGACCGCAGCTCCTGCTACAGCTTCATTGTTTGGCAGCTTTCTGTAGAGTCTTTCTGTCTGCTGACGCTTAGGTTTAAGTTTTATAAAAATGTTTTAGTGCTTTTAAGAACAACTTGAATACACATTTTTATTTTCTCATAACTTATATTTGGGTATTGTCCATTTTCTATTAACTGAAGTAGTTTTTTTTTTTGTTAAAATCGTTTTCACATTCCAATAAGTGGTCCACATCCAATGTCTGTCAGCTATTAATCTCTGGCGCCCCTGTCCCTTTTTATTTGATATCAATTGAGTCTGGTTAGAATATGAATATTTCTTCTTGTTGGTCCTGAGGATGGAATCTTATTTTTTCTAAATTCTAATGAGTCATTCCCAAAATTAATTGTTTAAATTTATGTTTGTCAAAAACATTTAATTTATAAAAAGTTGTATGATTAAATAGCATATCAGTAAGCCTTGAGATTAAAGTGACAGGTACTACACTATTATTTAGATATCTTATCAATTCAATAGCTAAATAGATTTTATTGCTCTGTGACAAATCTAGTTGCGATGTTTTAACTAAAAAGTGCTATTATTTAGAAAATAATCTTAATTAGTTTCAAGACAACATTCGATTAGTGATTAGAGTGTTTCGATTTATTTCCAGAAATGCTTGGTTTTAATTAACTTGATTAAACAGGTTTTTTAACAAGTGCGATGTCGGTAAGTAGGAATGCAGGCGCCCGGTGGTGGATACTTGTACTTTTGTTATTTTTAAAAATATGTTTGAAACAATCGGTTTATGTTTTTTTAAAAATAATGATGAAAAAAATATCTAGTTTCATACAAATACATAGATTTGGTAATATTGTCCTGATTGTGTTTAATAAATGTTAAAGATAATCAATCAAAGAATCTCGGATAAGATTTTAAATGAAACATCCCTAAATTTGATTTTTTCACAAATTAAAAAACTTTTGTGCAATTCAGTTAGGTAAAATGC